>QVNV01022838.1:0-38220 GCA_014825455.1 Pseudomyrmex pallidus | reverse complement strand
TTCGCGTGAGCAAAAAAAAAAATAGATGAAATTACAAAACGACGAAGAAGAGAGCGTGCGAGATAGACGGGAGCCGGAGAGCGCACGAACTCTCTCTCGAAGAAGAGAGAGGAAGAAGACGAGGAGGAGGAGGAGGAGGAAAAGGATCGCGCCACGCAAAAGTGCCGAGTAAACATGGCACTGGAATGACTAGGAATAGCGCCGGGGCCGGCAGTGCTTTCCAGCCAACGTGATGAGATGCGAGGCAATCAATGCGCCATCAACTCGCCTCGATTTACGGCTACATCGTCACGAGGCCTATTCCAGCCTCCATTGCTCGCCTCCTCTCGCGCGTTTAAAGCACGTCCTGCCAGCCCGTCCGATTCCACTTCGGACTGCCCGACGGCTATTCTCCTCTCGCTAAGAATTATTTCAATTTACTTTCCTACCCCCTCGTCCTTCCCACCTTCTCCCCGTCCCTCCCGCTCCCCCGCACTGTCCCCGTCCTCGCCGTCAGACGTGTTCGAACGCCGGGGATGGACTCGCTCGCCCTTTTTCGCGAGATCTTTTTTCGCCCAAAGCGCGCCGTGATTTATGGAGACGCGTCTATTAATGTCGCAACGCGGCCGTTTTGAATATTAGGTTGTTATGAAGGGTTTTGTGGGTTTTTATTATATACATATACGACCGCGTGAAAAGATTGAATACGAGAGGGGATGGTAAAACAAAAAGAAAAAAAAAGAGAAGAACTGGCAGCGAGCGCAGGTCGTCTGGTTAATCCACGAGTTTTGCTGTTTATTAATTTGGACTTATCACAAGATAGATTGCAGCAATTTCACATAGTAATTTAATTAGTATGACGCGCTTATGAAATTAACGTATGGGCACAAATATTTAAGAAATACAACGACGAAAGCAACAATTCAAAAAGCGTTGAATTGACAAATCTAAAACGATAAATCTAAGCGCGAACAAAAACGAGAATTTCTTCGAGCAAATATAGAAATCTACATACATATGTTGTGGATCTTCTTAAGCTCTTGAGATATTACCCGAAACCTCAGTCCCGATTATTGCCCAACGACGTAAATAACCAGCGAATAAGACAAGCGAGCGAGTTATTTACTTTAGCAATGCTCCTCGGTATCGTTTAACTCATTTCTGCATCCTGCCATCAATATTAGCCGTCGAACACCCGACGGCCAGGCCGTAGTGGCGCGAACGCACGTACACACACAGGCACCCTCCGCGCACACACACACACACACACGTGCACATCCGCATGCGTCTAAGCGCCTGTCAGCGTCCTCGCAAAGAAGAATATTTAGTGATAGTCGCCCGGAGCAAGAGCAACGGACGTTAACTAATACACACCGGGTTCGGTCCGGGGCCCCAGTGACGTATGGCCCTCGGTAAATAAACTATTAATATTATGGTAACGTCACGCATTCCTATCCATATTGGCTGGCGAAGTCCACCTCGGCGCCTCCTCCTCGTCTGCCGCGGAAGAAACCCGCGAGATTTACAAGCCCCAAGAACAAATACGTAAATTACGGGAAGGGGGACCCCGGGTTAGCGGTCGTGAATAGCAGCAGAGGATGACCGTTCCCCGAGTCTCTAATCCATTCATACTTCCAAATGGGAGATTCTCGCCGTGCGCGATAACGCGCGCGAGATCATTTTCACGCCGTATCTGTTCGGTTTGCAATTGCCGCGTGTTCGCTCGAAGATGTATATTGCGAGCAAACGTCGCGAGCGCGCATTATTTAATTCTGTGTGATTGCGCTCGGGTCTCACATCGGAGAATCAAAAACCTTCGCTTTTACACGTAATGACATCCGTCGTTGATACGATCGATAATTATCACAATCTTTCGTCCATCTCCCGAGCTTCCGCCAACCACGCGTAAGCTCACGTAATAATAGAACAGAATCAATTACGAACGGCGGCGCGCGGACCGGAATAGTTAACAGCTATCGCGCAAATCAGCGCGGTGACCATAGCACTTGATCGTTCGGCCGAGACTCGGCCGCCGCGCCGGTTCAGGCAGGTGAGACGGTGTGTTACGCGAGGCGTTTCGTTTCGTATTAAACAGATAATGCGGAGGGGGGGGGGGGGGAACATGCGATTCGGAAAAGGAATCATTCTCCAGTTGGAGCGAATATGTGTATATACTCTTTACCTCCTTCTCTTTCCTTTTTTTTCTCTCTTCTTTCTCCTCCTTTTCCTCTTCTCTCTCTCTCTTTCTCTCGGTCTCTCTTCGTCTCCATTCGTGTCGTTTTTTATTGGCCTGGCGAGTACTAGCCGAACGCTCGTATCTCTACGGATCTCATGAATCTTGCATTACACTGTATAATTATTCGTGTGTAGAAATACAGAACGCGCGTCTTGATCAAAGATGGCGACGACGTTGCCAGCAAGATTTCGCGAGTTCTTCTCCGTCGCTGCGCGATTTAAGTTTCCGCGTCTTTTCGGGAAGCGTCAATAAAAAAAAAAAAAAAAATACTTTGAATTAATAGACGAAAGATCGGCGACGACAACGCTTCAATTCAAGAAGAAATATCAACTTCGTACAGTCATTGCTGTATAAAACAATAAAAAAAAAATAAAAAAAAATAATGATATAAAACTGTTTTCTCGGAGAGAGCTGAGATAATAAATTGAAATCTTTATTATCGTCGCCCAGTTCGGAGCGACGTCGCGTCGCAATCAAGTCGAGGCGTTAATAACGACAAAACGAAGAGCAGAACTATACGCGTCGGGACGATCGTGGGATCCGCGGACTTGAAGCATCCCTCGTCGACGTTGACGTTGACGTGCGCGCGCTCCGCTCGCCTTTACGGAGTGTGAGATGCGTTTTTCAGCTTCCATTTGCAGACAATCGACGCGGTAATCACGGGTTGGGCGCCGGAAGCCGAGAAGATATTCGCGCGCTCCCAATCAGATAACCCTCCTAGCTGGCTCGGTCTGACCTACCTCGCTCCTCTCTCTCACCTCTCTCATTCACCCCCTTCCCTCACGTACGCGGGAGTTATGCGAACAAAGACAAAGTCGACATGTAATTTGATTTCTTAAATATTATCTTCGTTTTTTTTGCGATTTTTTATTTACAACACGCTACTTTTCTTTCTTGAGATTTTATTATTGTATTTTGTATGCGCGTATTTCTATATTGTATATAAAAATACGAAAGAGAGAGAGAATTAAATATATAAAAAAATAAAACTCTACATAAAATACATAAAAGCTTCCATGTGTGAAATTACAGAATTCTCGCGCTGAACAGAATTCTTAGGTCAGAGGAAGTGCTCCGGAAGATCGCAATAGCTACCGGAACAGAGGCCGCGTGACGTGCCGTCGTAAGACGTGCGCGACTCCTTGACAAGATTCCGCGTAAGAGCGAGACGGCCAAAGGCGGGTCCTTTTTACGGGCGCGCATGTTCTCGCGATCGTCAATTATCCGGACGACAAGCGGCGCTTCTTTTTGCGAGCCCAGCCGTGGAAGAGCGTCGTCGTCGTCGTCGTCGTCGTCGTCGTCGTTCTCTTCGCGTTCTCCACTTCTCTCCCTTCTCCACCTCTTTTCCCTCGTCCTCTCTCGCGACGCTTCTGAAGTT
Organism: Pseudomyrmex pallidus; assembly: GCA_014825455.1. Classification (NCBI taxonomy): domain Eukaryota; kingdom Metazoa; phylum Arthropoda; class Insecta; order Hymenoptera; family Formicidae; genus Pseudomyrmex; species Pseudomyrmex pallidus. The sequence continues at coordinate 34,627 of QVNV01022838.1, read as the reverse complement.
CTCTCTCCCGGGCACAGAGAGAGCCCGATCGGCTGTTGCACACCGAAAGAGAGAAAGAGAGAGAGAGAGAGAAGAGCCCGGAAGATCGCCTGGGCGCGCGTCTCCCGCGGGGAAACGCGCCATTTATCCACGTCAGCCTCATTCACCGACACGCACGCCGGGGCCCGGTCGCAATCTACGATCCTTACCCACGTGACGGTGCCGCGCATAAATACACTTCATGCGCACGCACTCATCCTCCTCCTTTCCTTCCTTCTTTCCTTCTTTCTTTCCTTCTTCGCTCCTCTCGAGAGAGTCGCATTTTTGCGCAAATGGCGAAAACTCGAAGCGAAGACAAGTGTAACATTTTAAGTTAAACAGCGAACAATATATACAAGTCTGAGAGGGAAAGAGACAACGATACTCGGATAAAAAAATAAAAATGCGCAGATGTTACAACAAGATGAAAGTCCAACGCATCGAAACACGCATCTTGCGTCGAATTTTTATTTTGTCGAATACTCGCTCTTGCATACATTTGTACATTTTTTTTTTTTTCAAATATTTGTTCTTACATATCAATGACAAAGATCGCGCGAGAGAAAACAGTCGCACGCACCTGTAAAAATTCAAACATCCCGAGTATATAAGCTTGGAAAGCAGTTCACAGCCGGTCTCGGCGAAGAATGCGAGATGGAAATTTTTCGAGGGCATGGTGTACATACGCACGCAAACGCGCGCGCGTTCCGTTTTTATTTTCTTCCGATATGCACTTATAACGCACCGGCTCTTCTTCCTCCCTGCGAAATGAGTGCGTGCGAAATAACCACATGTATGTACGTACGTGCGTGCTGACGCGTACGCGTACGTATATATTGTGTGTACATGCGTGCGCGATTAAAAGAGCGAGGCATCTCACACCAGGGCGAATTCACGGTGGAACAGCGGCATCCTGCTGCTCGCGGCGCGGATAGACGCCGCGATAAAGCGTTAGTTAACGCGGAAATTAACCGTTATATCTTTGCACTTATTTACTCTTTACGCGGGGAAGATAACTTAGCGAGCGCGCGTCTCGTACTTTACATAATGCACGCGCTCGTAAGACACTCCCGAGGCCGATCTAAAAGGATCCGTTAATGCCATTCCCGCCAGGTGTCTTGAATTACTTTCCTGCCGCGCGCGCGCGCGCGCGCCAAGAGCGACGGCGAGGGAAAAGACCCACTTTTGTTCGCCGAACGGAGACTTAACGGAGAAACCATTCTCTCGTTCGCCGTGAACGCTAACGATGCCCTCCCTTCCTCCTCCCCAACGGTCTCCATTTTGCGGTCGCCGTCGGTCTCTCCATCCGGTGTCATCTTCCGCCGTGATCGATGATACGTCAGGAATTCCGCGGTGACGCGGCGATCTTTTTAGCGAGCCCGCTGCGCGCTCCCGCTCGTCGAACTAGCGGTTTCAGAACGTTCGGAAATAGCTTCAAAATGAATGGATAAAAGACGTGTGTGACAGAAAAATACACGTCGTCCGTGTGTGCATATGAGATATTGAGACATTTACTTGCAAAGAGATCAAAATTGTCGCATTAATTCAGCAATATGATTTTTTTTTTTTTTAATTATTTTACATGTAATAAATATTCTTCCTCCTGAGATACATTTTAAAACTCGCAAAATCTCTACGCGGACGTACGATGTGTTCAAAATCGAGTGACCTTAACGCCAAGCGCAAGGACGTGACGTTCGCACTTTATTCATTCATAATGCGACGAGACGTGCTTCTGTGTGTGACGTTCCGCCTTCCGAGCAAAGACGGAACGAGAGGAAAGGACATGTGTGACAGATTCTGTGAATATTTGTTCCATCCGTTCGTGAATCTCGTGTAGCTCGAACGCTGCCTCCGCAGCATCCGCCAGATGACTCCCATTCTCGACAGAATCCGCGAGATGCCAAGCGGGAGCGTTTCCATCTCCATCTGCTCTCCGTCTCCCCTGATGTCAAAGCGAGCCGGCGAGCCGACCAATGGCACGGAGGCCTCGTCCGTCGCGCGGCGATCGCTATTGGCTCGGAGCGAGCGGACTCCTATCGAACGGACGTCGGGGGGCTGCGCCTCGCGGAGGCTGCTGCTTACGGAGGTTACTGTACCCTTACTAACCCCGCGAGAAAAAGACGGAGACGAAGAACCGACGAAGAAGAGAAGCGCGCGAGCGGGAGATAAGCCCAGCGCCTGGCTGTTGCTCCCGCTGCTGCTTCTGCTGCTTCTTCTTCTTCTTCTTCTTCTTCTTCTTCTTCTTCTTCGTTAGTATCGCTTCCAGCCGTCTATCTGTCCGGAAAGTCTTTGATCGATATGACAGCATCCTCCTCCCTTACCACAATGACAGCTTTCTTATTATATAGCGCACTGCGCAACGCGTTTCGTTCGCATCAGTGCGACTGTCTCGTAAGGACTCGGGGGAACGAGAGGCGACAACTGATGTGATCGAATTAGGTTGATGTTGATCGAATCGGAAATGTTGAGTAAAAGAAAAAACTTCTCGGCAAGGTGATGTCTTTATTTGTTGAAACGACAATGTTGAAACAAAATGACAATGTAAATATAAAAGAAATTGATTTTAATTTACAAAATAAATAAAACAACTGTGTGATGTTTGACTTATTAAAAATTAAGATCTCTCCGAATCTAAATGTTGTACGTGCACGTACAACGAATTGTGCGCCTGAAGAGGATCGGCGATTACAAACATCGAAAATCGTTTTACACCTTGCTCCCACGTGCATCCGACGATTGTAAGCGCAATCGCATCTCTCTGGTAAGGCGACATGCGAGATTAACGACAACTCGCGGTTCGATTTGTAGCGGCGGCTTGATCGTGCCACCCGCGGTTAATGAGCCTAATGGGACATCAGGGAGCGAAACGACTCTGTCGCACGGAGACGCGTTGAATTTTCGCTCTTGCCGCACATCGCCGTCGCTTCGGCCAAATATAGTTGATCGCGGCGTTAAACCAGACGAATCCAGAAGAAGAACTGGTCCTGACGGATAATGCATCTAAATGTCACTCCGACGTTCTTACCAGTCGCAATTAAAAGACGTTCGCACGCCGCCGTGCGCTGCAAATCGCGCACGCGCGTCTCTCCCGCGTAAAAACGAGGAAACAAAATTTGTAATAGTGCAACACATGTGTTTTTTTTTTTTTTTTTATTACACAGAATGAAGTATCGAGTTTTTTAAGGTTCGACATTTTTTTATTCTTTTTTTCACAGCAAAAAAATGCTCGACGTCTCTCGAGATAATTTAATTACAAGAATGCGATTGTGTGTGTCTTTTGTGCGATTTAATTCTACAGAAGCGTGTCAGATACGTGCTTGTTAGGTAACAATTCGAGTCGACGATCATCGAAGAGAGAGAGACAAGGTGACAAACTGACTGGTGTTATTAAAATCGCCGCAGGAAACATGTTTTTCGCCAGCTGGCGTCGTTTAAGTAATAATTTGTACCTGTACGCATGACCGACGCGTGACTAACCACTCTCGTGTCACGTCATTTCTCTTGCCGCGCGAGTGCTCTTCTCTCCTCACACATTGGGATATTCCAATTGCAAATTAATTGAGAGTGAAATGCGAGCGTGCTAGCAAAGTGCCTCGCGACCGAGAAAGTCACAGCTAATCATGAATAATGAATGCCGTTTTAGCGCAGTTTAGAATGTGTGTTCTTGAAAACACACACGAGATCACAGTCGAGTCAACGGAGGGGGATGGAAAAGAGCGGAATAACTCAATAGCGACTGCTGAAAATTAAATTATTTCCAACTGCTTAATATCGCGTCTTTATATCTGTACAGTCTAAAACCTTATGTACAAAATAAAATTTTTATAGAGCAGCGAACAGACAATAATAACTAGAGAGAGGAACAAGAAGACAACGCAAAAGAACAAGTCGCGCGAAAGATGTGACAAATTACGCAAGACATTTTAAACAAAACATATTTCCTGAATCGGAAAGAGGTCCTTTTAGGAGAGCGCGCGGCGCAATGCCCGAACAAACAACATTATCATTTATATAATACCAGTAGTAATATGATCATAGAGACGATACTCAACGACACAACCCCATCAAGCCGGCACCAATAAAAGACAGGGAGAAAACGGCCGAGTGCGACAGAGCAAACTACTTTCGCGTGAAGGACAAAGACGGGTCACGTGAAAGCGACAGAGACAAAGGCGGTAGCCGCAAAGGCGCCGGCGCAGCGCGCAGACGCCCGGCGTCCCGACGCCTCTACCCCTCGAACCGGCTTCAAAAACCCCACCCCGTCGCCGCCCGGCGAGAGATCGCAGTATGAAGGGGGTTAACCCCGCTTCCCTGCCGCGGCGACGTCCGCCCCTGGCCCTGGGTGGCCGTCCCAGGATCGTAATATTATGCCGACGGGGAGCAGCTTCCATCTCGCGCGAGTCTATCGCGTCCTTCGAACTTCCTTCTCGCACCGGCGACGCACTCGCGAGTTTTCCGCTCGCGTATTTCGGTGTCGCGCAGTTTCCCGCCCGCAGGTTTTCCCGCACGCGAGTTTCGTCCGTGGAAATTTCCACTCGGTGGTGCTCGTCGTTGTCGTCGTCGTCGTTGTTGCAAATTTCGTGTGTTTGCGAAACTATCTCTGTATGACAAACTATGTTTTAAATATATTTTTCCGCATCGCACTCGTGAATTTTCCCACTCGCAAAATAGCTTCGCTTCGAGAAACATGGTCGTCAAATATTTTTACACGTTGAATTTATGCCGCTAACGAATCTCTCCCCAGTTGTGAGAAAAGTGCCTCAATCCGTCAGCAAGATAAATCCAACGTGGTGATTAGTGTTGTGATGTTTCGCATCTTGAGATCGGGGAAGAGGAATGATCAACGTGGCTCGGAACGATTGAGAGATCTAATGAAGGTGCGGTGCCTCGTGAAGAGAACGAACTGGTGAGTGTAGAATAGAATGATATGATCAGAATTATGTTGTATATGCGCGTGTATGCGAATACGTGTGTGCGTGTTGTGTGTAACCGGCACAATTATTATCCGACGGATCGTGAAAAGCGACGATCGGGATTTCGTTGCGCAATACAAATTGCCAATCTGAGGAATTTGCTTTATTCGAATCTTCCGACGCAAGATTTGAATCGAACGCGAAGAAATGAAGAGAAGAAATTCGAGGATTAAAAATTTGCGTGCGTCAGTTATTGCAAACACACGCACTTTTTGCACATACGCGTATTGTGTCACTTTTCTAACGACCAATTTAAAATACGTCTGGAACAAGTGAAATTTTGTAGAAGTGATCTTCTTGCTTCTGCGACACTTCGTTCTGTATTATCGTAAAAAGAAACACAAACACGTCGGCACATTATCTCCTTTCACACTTCCGCGACTCTTCTTCTGTCCAGAGCATGATTGATGACTACGGCAACTGTCTGGCTAGCTCGAGGAAGAAGGCAAGATTGTCGGAGCGCCGGAATATCCGGTGTTGGAACCGCGTCGCGACCGAGCCAAACTCCGGAAAAGTTGACGGCTCCAAGATGACCGCGATTTAGATGGAAATAGCCGGACGAAAGATATATTCAACCGCGAAGTGCTTGGTCGGACCGGTAAAACGAGAAAGAGGAGACGGCCAACAGCAGATCTTGCCGTCGTGTTTCCGTCGACTATTTAGTGAATTTCAGGTGAGTAAGTGCGGAAAGAAAGTCCATCGATTTCGCGCCAGTGTGTGTGTGCGTGTGTGTTGTGAAGTTTCTTCGGGAAATCAGTTGTCGGAAGTTGTCATTTCAACATGTCTTGCGTTTTATCTTCTACATGGTAGAAAGATTAATAATTAGGATTTTTTTTATTTTGTACTCTTTATACAATTTAAAAAACAGACAAATTACGTACATGTAACAAATTATGTAACAAATAATTCATTCAATAAGTTCTTTTTCATGAAAGTTACTTTCAGCGTCTCTTATCGAGCGGTGTACTCTTTTTCTTTCTCACTTCCGGCGCAAAAAGTAACGCGTTTCCGTTATAAGCGATCATGTCCTCTCATAATAACACACAAAAAGCGACATGACATTTTCAGTCACACAACCGTGATTGCATCATTCAACTTTGCGTCAGCTGAAAAAAAAGAAAACTGTTAAATCACTCGTTACATAAACGCAAGCGCGCGAATATGATCTCCATTGTAAATATACATAATACGGAGCAATCGTTTATCTCGCAGAATGCAGCTACTACGGCACGCTACGTCGTAGCGACGCGCGTCTAGCGAAATGCTGAAGGAAGTAGGCTGCGGGAACACGACGCCTCCGCCCGGGGACGGTGGTGGAACGAACAATCGGCAGGTCGGCGCGAATGAAGGCGGCGGCGGTAGCTGCGGTGCCGGTGGTGGTGGAGGTAGCGGGGGCGGCGGCGGCGGTATCAGCGGTCCCGAGGGTGTTCTCGGCTGCGGTGGCTGCGGAAGAGAGATCGTCGAACGTTGGTATCTGAGGGCGGCCGATCGCGCATGGCACTGCGACTGTCTACGCTGCTGTCACTGCCGAGTCACGCTGTCTGGCGAGCTCACCTGCTTCGCCAGGGAAGGCAATATTTACTGCAAAGAAGATTACTACAGGTTAGTGAGCGCGGCGGACGAAGGGACCGAGTTCGCGGTCGCGCGACGCTGATGCTTTTGCGGTCCGTCGCTTTATTTAGAGAAAAAATTATTGCTCTGTCTTTGAAGAGAAGAACAATATGCTGTGTTTCATATGCCGTGCGTGTTCGTTTTCATTATTTTTTAGTCGAGAAATAAATCTCGAGTTGTACATTTTTAGCACGGAGATGAAAGAAAATGAAAAGAAGTCAGTCTTGAAAAAAAAAAAAAAAAAGTTTCTTAAAAACTTGGAATTTTTCAGTCAAAAAGCTTGAATTTCAAAATTCGAAAACAATAAAAAAAAAAAAAAAACATTGTAAACAAGAGAAAATATGAATATCGCGTATCGTATATGAAATAATATACGTTTTACGCGATGACATCCATTGCGTTTTAGGAGAGCGGAATGAAAGGCTGAGAAGCGGGTTCGTTAGAGCGAACCAGGGGAGGAATTCAACAGCCGTCGTCCATGCAATATGCAACAACGCGAGTCCTTTGTTTCCGTCTGCGCGAATGTGAATGGGTCCGCGCTTCGATCGCTTGCTGAAATTCATCTCAAACGGAATTCATAATACGCGCGCGCGCGCGCGTTCAACATATTCGCGAGCAAATATAATGTTATCATTGGGTTTACAAAATTTTGTGCTCACATAGTTTTTGTCCAACTTCGGCAGGCAAAGTTTTCCACGTTTTATTTCCGTTCTTACCGCGGTGAAATACTTTCAGTCCTGCAGAGTAGAATTAACAAAAAAAAGTTGAAAGATTTCAAAAATTTCGACAAAGATGATTAATCTTCAATTGATCAGAAAATCTAATTGTCAAAATGTTTTGCAGATTATTCGCGGTATCCCGATGTTCCCGATGTCGCGCCGGTATCTCAGCGTCGGAGCTGGTGATGCGGGCGCGCGAACTGGTATATCATGTGGCGTGTTTCACTTGCGCTTCCTGCGGCACCCCGCTGAACAAAGGTGACCATTTCGGCCAGCGGGACGGACTGGTGTACTGTAGGTGAGAAACAGAAGTGTCTGATCATTACCATCCTTCAAAGGCCGTCTCTCCTTGTTATCAACGAGTTCGATGACGAGATTGACAGGAGCACGAGGGCTTTGTCGCGCCCGAGTCATTCCCCCATCTCTCCCTTTTCTTTTTTCTTCTTTCCACCCTTCTTCGTCTAATGATGGTTATTGAACGTTAATGATAGTCATTCGCGAGCGAAGACTCAGTGTCAAGAGCGAGACGAGACTTGAGAGGATTCACGAACGCGAAGAGACTTGAAAAAAAAAAATCAAGGATATATAAAATTGTGCGTTCGATTTTAAATTACAAACGCATTTCTTTCAACAATCGAAAGAGTTTACGGTCTGTAACTTCTGCAAACTACTGATGAAATATTTACGTAAAAATTCCAGTGTGGAAAAAATTTAATGATACAAGTAATTGTGTGTGTGTGTTGAAAGGGGTGTCAAACTCGAAGCACAATTTCAATCGCCCGGCCATCTTCTTCCCTACCGATCGCCGACGATCCTTCCGTTCATTAAAACCTTCCCACGCTGGTCCCAACGATCACGTCCGCACGCAGTCGAACTCGTTCATCGAACTTGACGCATAATGCGGAGGTCAGGTCGTCTATCGACTACTTGACAGAGAGGTTGACGACTGACGAGCACGTCGCTCCCAAGACCACACTACGAGTTGCTGTGCTGCGGCGGCGATTACGGAGGCGCTGCCGGCAACATCGAGGACCTCGGCTCGCCGGGGGTGTCGCCGCTTTCTACGGCTTACTACGAGCAGAGCCCGATAGTCTCTTCCGGCACGGTGCAGAAGGGCCGACCCAGGAAGCGGAAGCTGTCAGAAGTCACCGGCTCCGAGCTTCCCGTCACGATGAGACTGGCCGCTGGAGCGCTCGGTGAGTCAAACCAATGTATGTTTCGCGATCTTGTACGGTCGTGAATGAATTTTTTCTTACCTTCATTTCTTCTCTACTTACTTCTATTTATTTTCCTCTTGTTGAGAGATATTTCGAGTAGCGCTGATAATTTCAAATTGCTTATTTGCTGTTTTATATTAGAAATAAGAGAAAACCAAACTTTGTCTTTTTTTTCTTCTGCCCTCTTCTCTTTTCTGTTTCCTCTTTCTTCTCTCTCTCTCTCTCTCTCCCCCTTATGCTTCTTCTTCAATCCACGCTACAGCAAACGAGTTAATCGACAAAGTTGCATTATTTACCGAGCAACGAGTATAATGGGGCGTTCCTTCGTGCAAACATTTACCCTCAAGCTCTCAAGAATCGCAGATGTTATTTCATTTCGTTTGCGATTATTCGGGTCGTTAACTGGAGCATTCAACGTCAGTGTGCGGTATTCTTTGACGAATTCTCGCGCGCTACGCAGATGTCTAATTGCTCGAGGACTCGGCGTATACACGCGGTCCTCGATAACAGATTTATCGCGGTGATAAGGATACGCAACTCTCTCTCTTTCTCTCTTTCGTTTTAATCTTCACTTATTAAGTACAAATGTGAATAAGGCGTGAAATTACGGTGCAATAAAAATCGTATCTCTCTCTCTCTCTTTTCATTTTACGCTCGAATTCTGAAAATCAGACGCGAAAGTGTCGCTTAGGGCAGTACAGACCGAACGGATTTTTTACGAGAGGCAAAACGTATATAAACGCATCCCATTCCCAATAAAATATACGATCGGACGATATTCACATAGTACCCCCGGTCAAAGAAAATTATGAATAATATGATGTCGGCCGAGCCCCGGAGGGAGCCGAAGTCATCAATTTCCTCGCGTCCACTCCGGCTTATGTCATTTGTCGGCCCATCACCCTCTCTCGTATCGCCGTTTCGACATGATTCTCGCTGATTTTACGATCGTTTCGGGGCAGTTTGGACGCGAGCCAAGATGGCGCGATGCGGCCCGACCGGTATATACACCTCGCCGCGCGATTCCCAGTTATTTTATAATCGACGAGAGCGAAGGATCACTCACTCTCCCTTCTTTCTCTTTCTCTCTTTCTCTCTTTCTCTCTCTTCTCGTGGACTACCGGCCGGAATTTACGACCAACAGCTATAAAATCATCCGTGAAACCCTGTGCGTGCGCGGCGACTTCGGGTGGGAACAACTGGCCTGGGAGAGAAAGAACCCTCGCGATGTGTTTTATTGTCTTTATATATAATTGGGACAGTTTTTGCTAAAGAGACACGCCGACTACGAGAGGGCTATTCTATATAACGGCGGAGACGCCTGAACGACCGACGGCAGATCGCAGAGACATTCTCGTAGTAATCATCCCCCGGCAAGAAGATGGTTAAATGTGTGTTCGTGAGTTGTGCAACGCGTAATGTGTTCGACCAAAGCAACTTCACTCGGAGAAGTGAACAAGTCAAATTTCCCACAATTCCTCACATATATGTATAGGTACTTCGTACAATAAGAGAAAATTGTTTTTGCATGAAGATGTACAATATTGTAGATGTGTATTAATAATTTTGTATAGCGACAAAAATTTATATTTCTCGTATGCAAAATAAACATATCTCACATTATCTGTGTAGAATCAAGAAGATATTATCCTTTGAGAGAAGAATGCGCGCGCGAATCGCGCGAGAGAAATTCTCTCCTTCTCTTTCTTTCTCTCTGTTCTCAACGGGGACGAGACCGAGCGGATTTAGCGGTTTAAGAATGAGATTACAATTTGTCAGGACGAGTTAGAAGCCAAAATCGCCGAGGCTGAGGAACCGACGAACCTACGAGAAGAAGAAACGAGAGAGGGATTCCTGGCGGCGCGGTGCGGCAAGAAACTCGCGCACAGGCGGCATTATAACGCTCCGCGGCCGGCCATTCTGCTGGCGGTGGCCACGCATTGGCCGCGGCAGCATTCTTTTCCGGGCAGATCGGCCAATCGATGCATCTCGCGGTGCCGATACCTATCTGTCACTGTCCACCGGTGCCGTTCTTCTTTCTGCGGAGACGCAGAAAGGCGAACCGACGTTGGATCGAAAGACACGCCGGGAAAATCCCAATTTCGATTCGACTCGCGTGCAGAATATCACGCCAAAATAAGAGAACAGGCCGCTCTTTTTTTCAAGTGTCCTCTTTCTTACGCGTTCCTTCCGCGCGTGAAATACGCGCGTGTGTAGAATTTCTCATTAAAGAGACACAGTGTTTTTGACTTTGTTTTTTTTTGTTTTGTAAATATTCTCCGCAAAACGTGATTTTCTGAAAAAACACCGCGCTTGACGGATTCATCCGGGGATCTTCAGACATGCGGGAGAAGTGTCTTTAATTGATCAATTAGCGATTATGTCACCCCGTACGAATTGATCTAAATCATGTCGGACGAAAATAAAAAACGCGGAGAGAGAGAGAGGGAATCGCAGAAAAGAGAGAACGAGTTGTGTGCGCAGTTGCAGTTGTTGCGCGCCGGCGGAGCGAAGGAACGCATCCAATAAATAAGACGACGAGGGTAACCATTGAATTCAATCGGGAGAAGAACGGGTTCCAGTCGACAAAGAGGGGATGAGGGGGAGGGAGCGAGAAGAGATCCCAGAAGTAAATCCCTGAGCACGTATGCGCCATTACTGTTTATTGTTCCGAACTTCCATTCCCAACGGACGGCGATCTGCTGGTTCGCCAAAGAGAAAAGATAGAGAGACAGAGAGAGAAAGAGAGAAAGAGAGAAGAGGACACATCGGGGAGAGAAAGAGAGACAGGTGAAAGGAGAGAAAAACCGTTTTCGCGAATGGCCGCGGCACTTTCGGAATTCGTTTTCTTGTCGAGGTGAACGGACAAGGATTTTGTTTTTTTTTTCCCCCGGAGGCGATTGGAGAAAAGCACAGTTATGTTCACAAAATCGTGAGGTTACGAAAAGGGGATCGAGTTTGCGAATCTCTCGTCTCGGAATTAAAACCCTTCTCGAGTCACGTTTACTCAGTCAAGACGGAGCCTTAAATTGAAAGAGACCATGAAAAGTATTTTCACAAATCGAAACATCTAACAGAATACAAATATTCGGTATTTAAACAACTAGAAATTGAAAAACTTTTGAAGTTGAGAGTCTCAAACGCATTAGAGATATTTTTAAAAATAATATTTTTTATATTAATCTTGTATCTTAAGAGTCAAGCAGCGTTTTAGTTCAAGTTGTTTCTAACTTCACGATCGTACGTCAGAGCACACTGTTTTCTCTTTTTTCACCGAATGTCACTTCACAAGTCCGAGCGAGATTTGCGAGCATGAGATGCGCGTGACGCATTGTCGCAGTTTCATGTAAAAAAGACGCTTTCTAGTCGACGTCGCCATTGCAGAAATGTTGCATCCCACGGAGCTGTCCTCGTCAATGGAGTCGCTGGCCGCGTACGACGGATCCGTGGGTTCCCCGGGACCGATGCATCAGAGTCAGCGAACGAAACGCATGCGAACCAGTTTCAAACATCATCAATTGCGCACCATGAAGAATTACTTCGCCATCAATCAGAACCCGGACGCCAAGGACCTCAAGCAGCTCGCGCAAAAGACCGGCTTGTCGAAAAGGGTGCTGCAGGTGAGGGATTCCGTTTCTGTGATTTGCCTTCGAAGTAGCTTCGAAATTAGAACCAAGACCGAATAAATAAAATTGCGATTTTCGTCGATTTTGCATTGTTCAGGTGTGGTTCCAAAACGCGCGTGCAAAATGGCGACGGAACATGATGCGGCAGGACGGCAACAACACCGGCGGCAGCGTCGGTTGCGCCGGTACACCGGTGTCCTCCAGCACCGGGAATTCTCCAAACGTCGGACCGGCCGCGAGCATTCTCGGCGACAGCAACAGCATGCCCTCCACTTCCATGGAGGAACTGCATGCCCTTCATCATTTGCATTCCGGCGTCTCGTCTCAGGTCTCCTTTTCCGATCTCTACTGACGACGGCTTGAAATGGAGGAGGACGCGTACAGCAACCTCTCCAGCCATCTTGGATAAAAGGGATCGACGCGCTTTCCCGCGAGGGATCCAGGTTTAGGAGTTGATCACCATCCGTATCCGTCGTCGTTTTCTAGAGAAAGTCTCACCGACCGAGCACACGGGCGCTAATTGTCGACACGTTGTGACAACGGTTGTCATGTGTGCTCAAAAAAACAAATCTGAAGTACATTCCACGCAACGTCTAGAGAGCGACTCTCGGCCGGATCAGTTTTCAAAACAGTTTGAGATCTCACGGCATCTCCGATGCAGTCCGATTTGAAAAACGATTGTCGAACAATCGAGAGAGAATTTTCCCGAGGGATGTGTGTAAAAAAAAAAAAATAAAACTACAACGTTGTTCCAAAGACGAGATCGATCATTCAGAAATATTCGATAACGCGTCTCATTGGACGCGTCTCGGACAAGAAGAGAAGTGACTCATCGGAGGGGTATATATTTCCAAAGGACAGCCTAGTTAGATAGAGTCTAGCGAGTAAAAAGCTCGAGGACGCTCGATTATGTTAAGCAAACAGTGATAATATTCATAGTTCCATGCACATCCGAATTACCAAAGATTACTAGACGAGGATAGTAAGAATGTAACGTAGGGGTACGTATACAAAGAGAGCGTATTATTTATTTAAGTAATTACGTCGAGTTTTATTTTTTGAGAATGCGTTTCGCATATGTGCAATTGTTTTAGAACGATCTTAAATACGCAAAGGTCGGTGTTGCCGCAGAACTAAACGGGAGATTCGTCTGATGTGCGAACAAACGCGTTACAACGCAAGCAAAAGAAAACAACAAAACTTGGCAAAAATAAAATCGTCTTGATTTCTTTTCTATTTTGCAAGCAGAAAATTTTGTACATTAGCTTTGCACTCGGATGAATATATAACACTTTAATGTATTTGTTCTTAGATGATCGTCATCGTAACATATCTCATCAATATTATTGTAGTGTACTTGTCGGCGAATTATTACATCTGAGAAATGAATACATTAAAACATACGTACATTTACCGTAATTTTCTCTCTCCTGCGTCTAATATATAAAAAAAACCAGAGCCTTAGTTCCATTATCAAATTGAGAATCAAAACAGGAATTTGATGATCGAAATAAAGTTTTTCATCAAAAGATAATTGACGAAATCTATCACAGACCAGTGTCTGCGATTTTTTACATTAGCGTAAACGCGAAGTGGAAGTTCTTGAACACAGCGTTCCTCTGCTCGTGCCAAATCGTAGGTAAGAAAGAAAGAATGTTTAACAAGCTGCTGGAATTCAAAAGACGTAGCAAAATATTTTTGCAAACCAGATTACGCGAACCCACTTGAAGGGCGAGAGACTTTTTCTTGATCAAGCCTTTGCGTTCTTGTGATTTTTCTTCAAATAAGTTTTGAATTCGAGCAGTACGAGGCACACACACACACACACAAAGTGTTTTGACGCACAAGTACATGTGCACACAAATGGTTGCGAATGAAGATTAAGTTTTCGCGAGTTGTTAGCGAATATCTTAATCAAGTTTAAGACATACATAACGTCATGAAAGGAATTATTGTAAATTTAATATTTTTTCAATATTGAAACGCGTTTGAAAATTTGAAATATCCGCGATTTATATTGGAGTTTGATCGCTGTGACGGTCTATTTCCAGAAATATTGTCCAACTTATCTCGCTATTCTTTCTCTAATTTAAATTCTTTATTTCTCTCTCTTTCTTTTTTTCTCTTTCTCTTTCATATAATCGCTAATCGAAAAGCATCGATATATAATTGTTTCTTTTACCCCGACTCCTTTTCTAAATAAAATCATTTGAATAATATTTTACGGGTACTTTTTAACGATGTATATTTTGTCACGTGATGCTCAACAGAGGGAATCGATAAGGCCGCACGTTTAGGGTATGTGTAACATAGCGACGATTAAGTGTACATGTAAAGAGCGAAGCAATTATTTCTAACTCTATAGACAAATTAATGTGCTACATTCTATTGCAAACTATTATCGCATAATAAATAGTTATGTACGTCTCGACTTGGACGCAACTCTTGCTCTCTCTCTTTAATTCTCTCGCTGCCTTCTCCGTTCGACGTTAGATCACGAGCAAAAAGGTAAGTTGCGTAAAATTCACGCGCTTCTCGAAAACAATCGTGATATCGTTTTATTTTGAATATCTACTTAATTATACTTAGTTTCGCGTACGCAAAATTAAAAAAACAAAAAATCATCAAACATCTTCGAAGTTGAGATTTAATCCTCACCGAACGAGCCGTCGACTGTTTATCATATAGCACCTTGTTGAACACACTACTAAAGCTTTCTGCCACACGCGAGAGCATGCTTTTGCTGCTCTCTTACGAAGCGCAAGTGCGAGTTGTAATTAGCATCAAATTAGGTATTTAAGGATTTCACGTTCGTGCGTTCGGCCAGAAGCGGATAAGCCGAAAGGAAGATACGACAACGGCGACGACGACAACGAAGAAGAAGAAGAAGAAGAAGAAGAAGAAGAAGAACAGAAAGACAAAGAAGAAGAAGTAAAAGTAGAAGAAGGAGAAGGACGAGGGTTCTACTTAGGGGTTATACCAACATACCGAGCCTCTTCGTGTAAATTGTAGGCTCTTGAGTCGTATAAGTGCACCGCATGCCGTATATATTTTGTCGGCTCTCATATAAGTTAATTTTCAATCTATATGCGGGTTCTCTCTCTCGGATGGCGCGCGGCGACTCATCAACGAAATGAAGAAATTGAGACTCTCGTTAATATTTAATGAGCAGGCGCAGGCGCGCGCGCACGCATCCTTGCGAGAGCGCGGATACAATGGCCGTCGGTCCTCGGGCCCCCGACGCCCGGGGTGGGACCCCCTCGAAATATCACCTTCACGAGTCACATCGCGAAAGCGCGCATTTACATGCGCACACGATTCTCGACTCTCAAAAGAGAGAAAGACTCGAGCAAACAAGAAGTTTCGGGGGCCTGTGAGTCTCCCCCCGCGATGTGTTTTCTCGAAGCGAAGAAGCTGGCAGGTGCGCTCGCGTTTCCTCTTTTGGACCCGGGCGATCGTGAAATATAAACGATTGCCCGTTTGCGTCTCTCGATTTCTCTCCCCGATCCCCCTTGGCTTTGTTAAAGATAAGTATCTCGTTGTTTCCGGTCGTCGACAACAGAAAAATGATGTGTTGTGCGATCGTAACTAAGATATAACGAACGCTTTTGTTTTAACGAGGCTGTCAACACACGCGAATACAAACGTCGGATAAAGAATATTTTCCATTTAATTAAAGAAACGATTTTAATAGAATTTAAATGTGCCGCGACTATGAAAGTGCTGCAAAAAATTTTTTAATCCTTACTACTGATTGCGTTAGAAAGTATATCTTTGTTTTTTAAACTTGATGAAAATAAGGGCGTAAAATTCTCGGTAAATAATCAACGAGATCCGGTCGAGAGTCCAATGTTCGAAATTACTCGCCGATTTCGAACGAATTATTCGCACGAGCAGACGTTCCAATTTCCTAGGATTCGGAAACTAGTGTTGCGATCTCGAAAATCGCTCGGATGACAAAAACGGGTCTCGCGCCGGGTGCTACGGAACCGTTGTGTTGCACCACGCCACCCCGTCACTGGTAAAAAAAAAAAAAAAGAGCCCGAGGATGCGAAGGACAATGAGGAAGAAACCACGGCGTTTACCGAACGTCGAAAGGTATTCGAGTGGGCTCAAAAAGTGGGCCAATTTTCGATAATTTGTACGCGATGGCTCGTTAGATGTGCACGCAGGAAGAGAGACTCGTCGTCGTCGTCGTCGTCGGTCAAGAGAGACATCCCTCCGCGACGATCCCTCTCATCGAAAACAGATTGACGAGCGTTTGGACATTCGTGGGACACGAGCGAAAGAAAAATTGTCACAGGGAGATGGGAAGGAGAAGGGGGGAGTAGGAGGTGAGAGGGGAGATCGAAGGGCGGCTTGCGCAGAATCTATTTTTGAGGATAAGAGGAAGGAAGAGGAGCGCGAATCCCTCTCCTCCGGTCGATAGTCTTTTGTTCTGTCAAACGCCGGATGCGCTTGCTCGATGAGGGAGTCTGAGAAGAGGGAAGCGAGAGAGGGAGTGAGAGAGAGAAGAAGAGCGAAAAAGAGCAAAAGAGAGAAACGAAGAACGAGATTAGAGGAATGGTTTTTATTGGAACAGTAGTTCTCCTTAAAACTTCGCAGGATTCTGCAGACGAACTCGCATTAATTATACGTGCGAGTATGTTTCCGAGTAAAAAAACAGCAGCTGATCAGCTGCTATTGCTTCCGCTATCATCGCAGAGACATTTTTTTTTTTTTCACTAATTTTTCGCGCGCCCTTTCTCCGCAATATTTGCAGACCACTCTCGTTCTCCGGCACGACGATAAGACCGTTATCGTTCTCTTTGCCGGTTCGCTCGATGGAAGCTGGAGGGACGACACACGGCAGATGGCCGCCGAGAGGGTGACAGAGGCACGCGTTACCAATGTATGTACGCAAGAAAATGCGGCGCGCGGAAACTCGTTGTTTTGGTGCGCCGCAACTGGACCCGCAACTGAAGCGGGCTCTCTGATGCGCGGTTAAGCGGCGGCTGCGGCGGCGCGGGGCTTTCGATGCGAGGGGGACGCGTTCCTTTTGCCCATAAAATCGGGAAAAAGCCGGGCGCGTTGACCTCGCGCGATCGCCGTTACGTACAGTCGTTGGTTTTTTTTTTTTTTTTTAACGTAATCGAAGACTCTTCTGTTTCGGTAATATTAAAAAAATTTCTAAACTCAACTGTTACATGACAATTTCTACTTATATTATTTGAAATCGTTATATTTTAAGCAAACGATTGATGAGAGATGTAAAAGGACAGGCATGCAGTTTTTATGTTTTTTTAAGTACAGGGCGCAGTGTCTATTTATTCATAGAGCGATAGCGCGTTCTGAATTAAGGGACGGGCCGCGCGGCAGATGCTGTTGAAAATAGAAAACAGAAAAGGAACGAAAGATGGCCGCGGCTACCCGGCATTGTCTACCAAAGACCTCGTTGTAAATAATGCCTCTTCATGGCGGCGAACCAGAAGGTCGGAGAGTTGGCAAAGTGTACGGTCTGGTTGGCCCCTCGCCATCTCACTCTTGCTCTTCCTTTTCCTCCCTCTCTCCTCCCTGCCGCCCTCCTTGCTAGCTCCTCTGTCTTTCCGTGCCTCTTTCCTTCGTGCGCTCGTCCTCTTTCCTCTTCCTTTATCCCTATCTCTCTCCAGAACCTGTCGCGCATAAACTGATTCGATCCCGATGTCTCCTCGCGCGCGCGACTCCCATTGGCTACCGTAGTCACGCTGCTCGCTTTGTTCGCTTTTGTCGCTCTGTGCCATCCCCCTCTCTGTACCCCACGGGACTGAGACCACCCTTTTCTCGTTTCTTCAAAGGTACCCAAATATTCGCGAAAGTTACGTGACCAAACGGTGTCCGAGCGCGAGAATGTGTATTCTTTCGTCGAGAGGAGACGAGTTCCCGATGAGAAGGTGAGGGGGGCGAAA
The DNA here is from genome assembly GCA_014825455.1 of Pseudomyrmex pallidus. Classification (NCBI taxonomy): domain Eukaryota; kingdom Metazoa; phylum Arthropoda; class Insecta; order Hymenoptera; family Formicidae; genus Pseudomyrmex; species Pseudomyrmex pallidus. The sequence continues at coordinate 16,536 of QVNV01022838.1, read as the reverse complement.
AGAGGGTTTCTCTGTTTCTGCATCAAATCACTCGTTTAACACGATCGTGATCCACTTCCGAGATAACGCGCATCTTCGGAAGCCACTCTGTATATATATTCCATGTCTGTGTGTCTGCAAATGTATATTGCTCAGTATAAATAAATACACATGTTATATAATTTAATCGAATTGAATTTTTGTCCGTGTTACATGTAGACTGCACGTAATCAGATTACAGTTTTAAAAAATGAGTACGCACAGTAATATATTCTGTGTGATATATTTTGTTTTGTCGTCGTCATCTGAATCCTGAAATCTGGCGGGATTTCGAAGAGATCCACCCTGTACATGCTCCTATCTCGATAGGTGGGGACGGAGGGAGGAGAAGGTGGGCGATGGCTCGCCACAGTGCGAGTTCACGTTTCGCGGTCTTTTTTCTCGGATTATCCAACCGGCGCATCGCTTATTCGTGTATCGACCTTTTTCGCTTTTTTGGCCCTTTTCTCACGAGAGGTCGCAGGGAGGATTCTTTGTTTGTACCCGGAGTTTCTCCTCCAGGAAGAACGGGGAGAGAGCCCGCAGAGTCAGGGGGAGGGAGGAGAGATAGTAGCCATTGTGGCACGATCTGGACAAAAGTCGCTATAGCGACGAAATTCAAAGGAGCTGAAGAATGGTGGCTGATGCAAATTGAAGCATTTTCTCTCCTCCCCGCTGGGCTGGTACGATATTCACGAGCTTTTCGCGAAGAATGGAACGCGTCTGTATCTCTAGCATCTAAGAAAAGAGAATCTACACAAAATGTATTTTGAATTATTTTTGTGTAAAAAATAAAAGTCGCGTTTTTTTTAAGCATCGCTGCTCCAACTTTTGTGTTTTCGAAAGTTTTAAAAATTTCTGTTCTTCTTTACGGTTTGTGCAATAATGATAACAACTAATAATGATCTCTAAAGAGAGTGCGTTACTTCGAGATGTTTAAAATGTATGATAATCGATTAAAAAAAAAAGCAAGATAACGTTTTCCTTTGAATTACAAAAAACAATTCTCATTTATCTGATTTTGATGCTCAAGAAACGCGTTCTGTATCAGCAAACCCGTGTCGTTTGGAAGAAATTTCGTGAATGGAACCTCCTAGGAAGCACCATTTATTCTGGAGTTAATTCACTATCGTACCTGTCGAATGCTGTCTGACAGTGGTCGAGAGATTTACTCCCGATCGGTTGATAACCCAGGCAGTGGCTATGTCTGGCTATATCTACAGGGTGTGTGTGTTCTTTTTTTTGTTTTTTTTTTTTAGCAACGCGCTCGACTCTAGCGCGAATATATATACCCTCCGGTAATTCGGCCGATCATTAAACGAACGCAGATAAATGTCTCCGGTATTTTTTCAATCCGTCATTTATTAATTCACGCGCGCCGTGAAAGTAAAACAGCAGATCGTGACACCAATAAATGTCAGTGTTTGTCACTGTGCTGAAAATTTATGTTGGTGGAATTGAGATACAATTACGCGCCGACGAGAGTAAATAAATTATTTTGATGAGAGAAAACTATGATATGTATCACAGAGAAGTACAATAAAAAAAAAAAAACTATTATGTTACAACATTAATGTGAAAAGTCTCCGTTATTAATTAAAAAAAAAAAAACAATAAATATGAATTAAATTTTAAGGACGATAAAAATATAAAAAATACAGACAGAAAAGTAAATTTGAAAATGTGTGTTTTATATGTTCGCGGATTTACGCATGAAGTGTCAACAAATCTGTCAAAAGGCGCGGCTCATAGATCAGAATTGTGCGGTATTTTTTACACGGTGGTGTCGGAGTTGGTTTTTTACGCGCGAGTCGAGAAGTTCGACCTCGCTTACTATTTTTCTCCTTCCTCGCCGTCTCTTTCCTTTGAGTGGTTTAACGAAGCGTTTACAAGCTAGCAAGTGGTAGGTCATTGACGAAAGGCTATTCATCACTATTTTCATCTCGCCTTTCGACCGGCTCCTTTCGTCGTCAGCGCGATTTGTTCCGAAGTGGCGTTTAGGCCCGTCGTGAAGAGCGGACCCCGAAGAAGTTCGGGGCTTCTTAACGCGCTATAACTCAATCGAATGTTGAGCTACGGGACACGCCCCGACCCCGCGCCTTTCACCGTAATTTCGAGACTTTTCCCGACGGGAATCAAGGAACATGACAACCAAACGGTAAATTAAGCCACCTGCGCTATATTTTTCTTCCCGCTGCGGTAATTCGTTGATCCTTCGGGCTGTATACCTGTCTGTTTTTATAACCATAAACTACGTTTTTATGAGAAAATTATAGCGGCATTTAAAAATAAGTTTTTCTTCTTTTTTTTTTTTTTTTTAAGAGAGGCGAACAGTTATTGAAATTCGAGAAAAAATCGAAATGCTGTTGTATTTTTCTAATGTGCTTCGCGCTGTGATTTCCGTCTAATCTCTCGCTAAACACACACGGTCGTGCACAAAGTATCGCTTCCATGCAGTAACCTCTCTCCTGCGTTCTTTAACCTTCGCCCTCTCCCTTGCTGTTCGAAGGCGAGGTTTCGCGAAGGGTCAGTGAGAGAGTTTACGTCGGCGCTGGTCGTGATATATACTCGTCGGCTGAGCATGGGTGTACAGGGTTAAAAGAGAGAGAGAGAGAGGAGGGAGGGGAAGGCAAAAAGGGCGCAGTCCACCACGTACCGGGCGTAGGTTTGTTTTAACAAGGCATTTAAAGCGTACTCGGTAAACATTCGATGAGAAATATTGGTTGTTTATGGCGCGGTGATTTATCACCTCGCGCTTGGACGAGCCTGGCGAATGGGATGGGAGTGAAAATAAGTTCAGGTATGGTTCATTTGGCGCGCGAGAGTGCGCAAGAGGTTAGAGAAGGGGGTGTGGGCGAGGGACCCCGAGGGCGGACAGGCCCCCTTCGCCCCCTCCGCCGACGCGTTCACGTTTTAGCGCCGCTTAGAAGGATGAGGCGCACTCGGGCCCACGGATGCGTGCATTTATTTCGCGATGCGCGCGAATAAATTTCACTCCAATAATTGTCCGTCTTCCTATCCCCTTCCAGCTGGCCCGTGGGCGTGTATTACAATTATTCAAATAAGCGGAGGCTTTGTGCAAAGTTGTTGTTTTACATCAAATAAATTTTTTCTAACCACGCGAAATGATTAAGAGATTCTTATGATACCATAAAAATCACATTTGTATGGATTAAAAAAAAAGAAAGAAAAAAATCAGTTTAATATGTGTATCATTTGTAATAAAGTAATAAAGTAATAAAGTGTTTATAATTTTTATATATAGACTGTAAAACACATACACATATATGACACATGTACATTATTCCGTATAAGAAAGAGCCCGAATAAAGTGAACGTTGGCGGAATCTGTCAATTAAACTTCCGCTTTCTTTAAGAGAAAAATATCGACATTCTCTGCGCTTCTTTTCTTTTTTTTTTCCTCCAGAACTCTTCGTTTGTCTCTCACGCCCGTGTTTCTCTTGTTAACTCTCTTGAAAACCGTTTACCGAAAATAAACCCCCTTATTAAGAGACTCGCGTCGATTCCGAGCTGAAACGTTATAAAACAATTGATTCCAGGAAGGGACGCGAGGAAGCGTTTGAGAGACGTCCGAAAAATTCGTCGAGCTATTAAGAGGAATCCCTCATCGCTACCGTTAAAGATGATAATCTCAAGCGGCTACCGTTGCCGTCCCGTCGTCGTCTGTTGCGATGACGGCCGCAGAATAGATCTGACCTCGTGGTTCAGCCGAAGTTTTCGCCCTAGGAGGTCCTGCGGGCTTGACACTATTAAATCCCCGCGCGGGGACAATGGCGGCGAGGATGGAGCTGCTGCGGGTCTCTCGGAGGAATGCGCGGCATCGCGGGGTCGTTAAGGGGAAGAGATGTTTCTGAAATGAGGCGAACTCTTTCACCGCAACCATTCTTAATCTTCATTAGTTTCATTTAGGATTTGCATGCCGAGAGACTCGGCCGTTTATCTGATCGGAGGATGCGATCGCTTCGAGAACGAGCGAGCTTTGTCACCGAACGTGAACCTTCTCTATGAAGATTCCGAAAAATATGGAAGCGCTCGAGCGAACACCAGAAGTTCCAGAATAATAAAACCAAAAAAAAAAGAGAAAGAAAATAAAAAAAAAGAAAATCTCTGAGGAAGATAAAATATATTGAACTGCAATTTATTTAATCAAAACAAAAGATCCCGAGAAATATTATGTGCAAGTATGCGCGACTCGTAAAATTCAAATTGAATCAGATCTTTATGCAAAGACGCCTTGAAAGAGAGAACCGAGCAATATCGGAGAACGAATGAGCGTTATGCAAGCGCGGATCGTAAACCGATCTTTCTTTTTTTTTTTTTTCTTTAAATCCCGCCGCGGGTCGTCGTACCCTCTCTTGGTGAAAGTTCTGCATACAGTCTCCGGTTATTAGGCCTCACTCAATCGGTACTTAATCGTGACCTAACCACCAGCGCACAGCGAGAAACGAAGGGGGGCCAAGAAGGTCAAGCTTAGCCCTGAGACGCGGCCACGGCAAAGCTTCACCTTATCGCGTTCCTCCGAGCCCGGGTGGCCTACTCGGCCTTAATTGCAGGCCCATATCACGATCCAATATGGCCGCCCACCGCGGGTATTAGACCCTCGCAGTGAACGTCAATATCCGCTTTATGTAAGAGAAATAAGGTATCATACATCGCGCCTGGCATGCGCAGACAGTCAAGGACGCCGATGCCATCGTAATAGCGGTTTTATTTAACGTCGCGCACCAATAAGTCGATATTTTCCCGAGTTTGCTGAGAGTTGCGAGACTCGAAGAATTTACAAGACACAGAGAGATAAAATTTCATAATTATAATAATAGTAAAAGATAAACAAATTGGCGCGAAAATCGTAAACAATTTTCATCAACGTACGTTTATAATCAATAGCACGTCAATTCATGTACAAAATGTCCAAAGAAACTAAAATAATGATAAAATTGTAACCATACTAGCATTGATTATATAGTTATTACGTAAGACAAGAAATTCTTCGTTATATCTAAATTAAAATATAGATAAAAAAAAGCAATCGTACACTTTGTAACAACTTCTTTTCTAATCTCTTATTGAGAGATCGATACGTACGAAATTCTCTTGGAAGATAATAAATTCTTGAATATATTCAACGCGTCATACGTGCCGTCGCACGCGGGTCGCGCGAGGATGCCGTCGACAACTGGTTCGCGCGCAGTATGAGAGTATCTTAAGCAAATAGCAAGGTATATCCTCCCCGCGAAAGAGTAATTAATCACGGCGCCGATAAGAACCGTCGATGCGGCTGACAGGCGCAGATTGGTTTCACGAGGCATGTCGTATTCCCCGCTCGGCGAGCGAGGAAATGGTCATGCCGAGATCGATCGCCATCTAGAATATGTGAGACTAATGGTCGGGACTACCTAAATGAAAAAAAAAAAAAAGAACAAACGGAAGAACAAACGAAAGGGGAAGAGGATCCCAGAAATCGGCGTCACCAATCTGGAAAAGTGACGGGTCACACGTACATATGATCGTCGCATCCGCGCGGCGACAGAATGTCTCTTCCTTTCTCCGTTCCTAGGACAGGGTGGATTGAGACACCGCGCGGGCTGATCGCCGATAGGACCGATGGTAAAATGAACATCGGTGCGCCAGTTGAGTCGACCGCGAGAGATAAGCATCATTTTTCAGCGTGTTACACGATGAAGAGACCGAATGATGAATGAACGTGGTGCGCCGCGATTTTCCACGGCGCGAACTTGAGCGAGCGGACCCAGTGTATCGGAATAGACCGGTTGTGTGAAAGGATAACACGATAAAGTAACGTGGTACAGAGAAGAAGATCTAGAAAGCTAAACAATATTCAAAAGACGCAATTAACACACAGTGTCAAGACCTTGTATAGAATCTAGAAACTAAGATTGATTCTCTATCTCTCTTCTTACCTCTTTATTTTTTGAGCCTCTTGTCATACGTGTCGAACAGATCACTCAAGTTCGTGCTTCTCATTCTCGTGTCGTCTTCAAGATGTTCGCGAGATGTCTTTTTTGTTTAACGTTGAATAAAAAAAACTTTGCGGTTTTGTTTCTTTTTCTTCAATTTTTGTTTCGCATCTCTTTTGCTATATATTCTTTTGCCATTCGTCATAAAGGGATTGTAGCGAGTTGACAACACGTACAGATATCATTGGAAGTATCTCGTTCACAAATAGGCGGCACAATCATCGGCACAAGCACACCACCACCACCACCACCACCTCGGAGACCGTTTTCCCTCGCACGCGTCGTCGAAGAACATCCGATGAGAAAAAGAGGGAGACAGTGAAAGGTTGGGCGAAGGCAAGAGAATCTCGCAGGTGCAATTTCGCGCGAATGTTGCACGCATGTCGAATAGCCGAGAGGGGCGATCAAGGCAAACGCACCCTGGAGGACTGGGCGACGAGAACAAACTAGCCTCCAAGCATCAGTGGTGGCCGTGTTCCGTTCGCTTCCTCTCCGCGGAGCTAAAGAGAGAAGTCGCCCGGTTATGGCTACGCCTGCTACGCCAGAAGAGGCGGTTAACGAGTCTAATTAGCGACGAAAACGAAAACGAGTTTGACCCTTTTTTCTCTCTTTCTCCGTTCCTCCTTCCAGCTCCGACTTCGTCTGCCACTGTCTTCTTCTCTCTCTCTCTCTCTCTCTTTCTCCTTCTTTTCCTCGATCCCCTCTCCACGCGTATGTCCTTGTCCGCGAAGTGTTTTCTTTCCTTGTCTACATTCGTCTATTTTTCTCCTTTTATCGACGATTAAATACCTTAGGATTTTAAATTCAAAACTCGGAGAAACACACCGAGAATCCGAGGACTTGATAAACGACGAAGAAAAATATTCTTCTAAAATCTGTCAAATTCAAATCATTCCAAATTACAACACCGAAGCATCAGGAATCAAATCAGAGAACGCGACGTTCTAAATAAATTTAGCGATCCGACGTTTCAACGAGTGTGCTTCAGCGCGTATCTCTTTCGACGAAATCCCTGACCGACTCGAATCCTTCAGCGTCCTTTTGGCTCGACGAGAAGTGGGGAAGAGAGCGCGGAGGAAATGGGGTCAGTAGGACGCGGCGAGGTGGGTCGACCGACGAGAGAGAGAGAGAGAGACTTTAATTTGCGTGCTTGGCCTGATTACGCTTAGGTCGCTACTCGGCTGAGTCTCGCAAAACGCGTAGCCGAGGAGGAGGCCGAAAAGAGGGAGGCCGAAGAGACGGAGCGAGAGGAGGGAAAAGAGAAAAAGAGCGCGAGCGGAGGAAGAAGAAGAAGAAGAAGAGGAGAACCGGGGAGGGAGGAGGGAGCAGGAGCACTATCATCGCCGACACGAAAGCGAGAGTAAGGACGCACGGAAGAAGACGAGAATGGCCATTAATTAAGAGAAGGATGACGACCCCGGGGAATCGTTGGTATACCCGTGGGCGGTGTCCTAAGATATTCTCGCATATATCCGAACTGCGCTTTCCGTATAATCTCTCGCTTCTACTTCTTCATCACTTCGCGCGAAGTGAAATTTTTAGTGTCCCTTCGATAGAGTTGCAATATTTTTATATCCGTAAAATAGTCACACTTGAATAACGATTAAAGAATCTGAGATAAGATCTCAGAAGGTTAGATAGAATTATCAGGGAGAAATATTGAGAGAGCAATCAGATAAGTTTTTATTTTGATAAATTAGTGAACACTGAATTAGGATTACGTGTGTATTGAATTAAACGTGTTTCTCGAAAAACTCTCTGTGTGTCTGACGAAGAGCCGAAAATTAACTCACATGTCGAGTTGAGGTGTAAGCTGAGTTGTCATAGATCAAATTAATAAATTTTGAGTGAACTCGCGCACTCAATCTATATATTTCCTTTCGTCGTTTTGTCGCACGTTCGACATTACGATTCGACAGCGGTTCGCGCGAGCGAAACCCAGCCAATTCTTTATGATCCTAATCGGAGTCCTAACCCCGTGGCATTTTTTTAGGCTACCGTATGGCTTGATTGAGCCTCGGTGAAAAGCATTCGATTTATACGGAGGATATCTTGATCGGCGCGGCCGGGAGAAGAATGTGCCTTCATTAAGGTGGCCCGAACTTACACGGTTTCGCTTTCGACCCGCATTCGGAGACTTCGGAACCAATAATCACATTTTTTTCGTAGAAAACACGGGAGTCCCGGGAATCGCGTCCCTAAAAATGTTTCTTCACTCGTCCCGGTATTCCGTCGGAAGAATATGCGAAAGTGTGTACATATTTCCTCGATCACGAAGTAATCCTCCGCTATCGCGGAGGATGATTCGCGTGATTCCACCGCGATGGAATCCGGAATGTATTTCCTGAATACAAACTCGCTCACGACGACGGACAGATAATCCGACGGAGTAATGCGGAGCTGACTTCTGCGGATGAAGAAGCGAGATTAACTGTACCCTGTCAACTGACTTTACTACCGTAACGTTTTAATATAAAAAACGCTGAAACACTCCAAATCTAATAATTTAATACCGCAAAAAATAAAATACCGTACACATAAATAGCTGCTTGAAGGAAAACTGGAGTGAATTTTCTATAGGAAACCTCTTCCACCTGGAAGAGGATGTTTCGAAAGAAAGAGGAATCGCAATTCAAATACGGAAATATTTGCCACGCGCACGGGCAATATATACGAAGGTGCAGGCGAAACATTGTCGGCTTGTAGCTGTCGTCGGCTCGAGGAGAGCACTCCGTTAGTTCGAGAGCCCGTTGTGTCTGGCTAACAAGTCGACCCTCGTGGCCCCTCGAGGGTGGTCGGCCCCGGGAGGTCTCCCGATCACGCGCCCGGTATCGGCTACTCGGACACGCCCGCGGTCCGTCATCCCATCATCTACGTTCGAGCGGGCCGAGTGCACGACACCGTGAGCCGATGATGCCGAGGAGAGAACGCGCTCGAGAGAGGGTACCTCACTGTCGAAAGAGAGACCAAGTGCGCCCGCGCACGTGCAAGTCCGAGAAGAAGACAGCCGCGGTACCACCGCAGGAGATAGGATAATGTTCCGCTATTTATATACGATGCGGCCCACTTCTTTTCTCTTCTCTTTTTTCTTCTCTCTCTCTCTTTCTTTACTTTAGATCGCCAGCCACCCATGAAGAGCGAAGAGACCTGAAGGTTGCGCGTTGATGGCTCGCGGTCCACCCGATTGACATGCCATTGTGATCCCCGCAACGCCTCAATTAAATTAGCGGAGCACGTGATGATTGAAATCGATATCTGCAGATTTCACGAATTTATATGTGGCTTCTTTTGATGGTAAAAAAAAAAAAAAAAAATGACAGAATGTTTTGTTGCTTAGACGATAAAGCAAAGCAGTCACATTTTTATTACTTAATGTGAGAAGTTAAAAATGACAAGAGTTTGCGGATAATATAATCTAGAAAAATAGATTGAAAATTGTAAAATAAATAGAGAATTTAGTTGTCACAATAAAAAATTGCAATAGGTGATGACATTACAGTGAAATCGATACGTCGATAACGTCTTCAATTAAAATTAAGAGAACCATCGAGAAGCTCAGTGATGCGCGACAGACGTCTGTCTTACTCTTGTCAAAAAAAAAAAAAAAAAAAAAAAAAAAAGAAAAAAAAGCCACGACGTTTCCCACGTAAACCGTCGAAGCGAGGGAGGCCGTATCCTACCCTCCTGCAGATTGTGAGTGCTCATTGTTTCACGGGACAATAATAACCCCGTCGCTCGCAATAATAACTCCGCGCGACAAGTGTGCAAAAACTCAGCGAGCGGAGGCTGCGAGGAGTCAGAAAGAAGAGATAAGAAAAAAGAAAACAAAAGACGGAGGAAAAAAGAAAGAGAAAGAGAGAGAAAGGAATGGAAAAAGAAGAAAGAAGAGATAGGAAAAATACGGAAAAGAAAATGGAGAAATGGAGAGAGAAGAACAGATCATGTAGGGGATGTAAGCGTACAAAGACTGCGCAAAACACACAAACAGGCGTATTACAATAATGGCCGTGCGTGTTGTACAAATACGATATCGGCTTGAAGGGTCTGCCGCACGGGCACGTGACCCTCTCAAAAGGCTCGCAGCATAACGAACACCCCCGACGGCGAGCCCCCCCGTCGGGGGGAACGCTCGTGTTCCGCGACCAGTTAGCGGGGTTAACTTACAACCCCGCGGCTAACACTTCTGTTTCGATCCCTAAGAGTTAGATTATTATTTGTTTATTTTTTGTTCGACGCGTTATTTTATTGCAACAAATCCGCTTTTTTTTTTTTTTTTTTGGAAAACGAGAATGTAACAACGCTATTAAAATTTCTATCGTCATTAACGGTGGTAAATTGATAAGTGCGTTGCAACGCGCGGCGCGGTAATAAATTTTTAGAGAGAGTGAAATTCAATATAGACGAGAGTTCATGTGTGTGCGTGAGAAAAAATATTTTTTATACTATATTATATTATATGTGTCCGCGGCTTTTTAGAATTGTCTGATGGGAGAAGAGATTACCGGCGAGAGACTTCCGGAATCTCTTACGCGTAATAATGAACACAACATCGACGATCCGAAATACCACCTTCGCAATGGCGTGATAATTAATAGCCCAGCGATATGCTCACATGGGAAAATTTCATGCGCCGAACGTGGGCGAGCATATCCGCCCTCATTAACGATCCGCAACCTCGTCTTTTATCGTCGGCATTTTATCGTCCCGAGGGCGGGGTTTTTTTTTTTACACAAGATTTCCATAATAAAGAGAAACGCCAGGATATCGATGACGAATGCTGTCAATATGCGTTTTCGCATAGTTCGTGATTCGACCGGGGGCAGGCGGCAATTCGAACCGGTAAGGGGCGTGTAATGAGGGGTGTATATTCGAAAACTATTATGTCGTATGTCTTGGCACGTGTTCTCGCAAATCACTTACTCTGGCGCGTTTTCTCACATATGGTTAAAGAGAAAAAACTATATATACATATATATTTTATATATTACATATAAAACTCTGGTTTTACTTTTCACTTAAAAATCAGAATTAAAAATCAGAATTAAAAATCTTCTTAATAATATACTTCCTCTTTCTTTTATGAGAAAAAAATCAAGTAAACCTATAGTTTTTGGAAAAATTTGAACAATTGATATAACAGTATGAACACGACGATCATCTATCGAAAGTTCACCACGTGCTCAATGTCGCATGACTTTAATGATCGAACAGAAGCTGGTGTTTCCGACATGACAAGAAACCGTCGTGTGTATTTACAGGAAATGACACGAAAGTGACGTGTGAAGCGTACACATGCGTTTGACACAAGGTGGCTTTTGGTGAACGCGATGTGAGTCGAAGTGTGGAAACATTATTTGATATGTTCCGTTTATAGAAAAATCGTTATGGAATACAGTACGTTAGTCGCGCAATTCTCGATTCCAGTGAAACATGTTTTAAAAATCAAACGTCACACACAATTTGTAATTTTTAACTTATAAAAACTATTTCTTGGACTGTCTTTCACTTTTTTTAAATATCAAAAATATGAAAAACTTACTAACTATATTTTTTACCTCTTTAAAATACTTACAAAATGGTAATTAAACGGATACTCGCTACTTCCCAACGCAAAAAGAAATTTTCATAAATATATTTATTTTCGAAAAGTTTATAATTACTGAACTTCAGAACAACGTGTTTTCAACGATGATTTAAATCTTTGCTAAACAATTCAATTCTCATGTTCTGATGTGCTCTTACGAAGACTCGAACCACTTCTCCAACGTTATGTTCGCTCAAAAGTAGTTCGAGTCTTCAAATGCAGAATATCACCATTGTCACGCTATCTAACGTGACGTACTGAAATTAATATCGTTAAAATTAAGAAGAATGCGTCTTGTCAAGCTCTAGGAGTAACAAATCCTTATATTTCGATAATCGGCTCGGAAAACATTGATTTTTGCGTTTAAAAAGGTTGTCTCAGCAGAGCAAAATTGAAAAAATGAGATAATCGAAATAAAAACCACATGATTAGATGCGTCTTGACGAGATCTAGGAGTAACAGGCCTTGATTTTTTAATTACCGCCCCGGAAAGCAGTGATTTTTGCATTTAAAGGGGGTTGAACTGCCAGCAGAGCAAAATCGAAATAATGACATAATCGAGAAAATAACCTTGTGGACATATTACGGAATAGAACCATGTTTATTTGTGGCGTACGTGCCGACAAGTCGCTCGGTGACATGGTTACGTAGTTGCTTGTGTGCACCACCCGCGGACATTGCGCTGGTTTACAGGGCAGAAATCTATTGGCAGAAAAGCTATTACAGTTTCTTATATGGCTTTGGCCGCTTTCAGTCTTCTCTCTGGTGACTGGTATGAATGAGTTCTTCTATCTATGCTGATACACGTGAAACAAATTAAAGACAGTATATAATTTGTTCAAGATTTCTAAAAAAAAAAAAAACAAAAATAGAAAAAAAAAATTTTCTCGTGGTGTAACACGTGGTAAATCCACAATGAAGATTCTCGCGACACAAATGCAACCTCCCTACTGAGGTTTTGCTTATCTCTTTGAGCTTGTAAGAGAAATCAAATGAAAACATTTACTATATTGCGCTCTTAATAGCAGCTTCCTTTAATTTATGAAACAAAATGAGCGGCAATAAGCAGGTAGGTGAAACTCCCAGTAGCGAGGTTGTTAATCGATTTCGAAGCTGTAGGGATCTAAGCGACATCGTACCTCTGTATCCACCGCGTTCGCTTTATTTGAAACCGTTTGCCAAAATTAATGTGTCAGTCAATCTGCCTCAACTGAAGATCCAAGGTAAAGCATCAACCGTATTTCTTGGAGATTGCATATTTCTTGGATATCTTGTTTTCTCTTCCTATATATGTCTTTTTATCTTTCATCTTTCTTTCATCTCAGTAGCTATTTGTCTCATGTCATGTCATGGTTGGAGAATATACATGGAGGAAACATACAACAAAATTAAAAACTTGTAATTGGATAACTTTCTTGTGAATTAAAAATAACAAGTTTTTCTTATTTTGTCACATATTTAATTAATCATATTTATCTCGATATTCACTCACTGTTAAGTTGAGATTTTAGTTTTGTCCTGGAAGTTATTGCGTTATCGCATTTGTATTTGCGAATTTTTCTCAACTATCTCTATCAACAGGCGAATAATGTAATGTGCAACTGATGGAAGATAATACCACGATCTAAAGCGATTCGTGTGATGCTACGAACACTTGTAATGATTCTAGCAAAGATAGCTTCTTACAGAAACTTAACTGCGCTATAAACAGGCAAAACAATATCAACATGGGAGGTAATGGAGAAGATACGCAAGTTCATACTGCCCGACGAATTCTCATCTTTGAAAGTGGCCAAAAGCACCCTGGAAATAATACGACTGGAAGGCGATCTGCAGGACAAATCAAGATTGTCAAGGGTATTGGCTAGATTGGACATGCAACATTTGAATCTGGCTGGGTTTCCTAATGTTCTCAAGGTGTGACACAACTAAGTGCAGCTAAGTTCTATCTTCTGATGCTTGGTAAATAATATATTTTGAAAATGCCCTAATGTGTGTTCATTAGATACGCGCAGCAGAGGCGAAAGATGACTTTCCAACCAGACATAGCTGGGATTCCTACTTCAGAGATGCAAAACATATGAACGAGTTGAAGCCAGGCGAAAGACCGGACACTATACATATTTCAGGTCTGCCTGTTAAGTGGTTCACTGACGATGGCGCAAGTGTTCCGAGCGAATTACTCATCACACAGATATTCAAGAAATGGGGTACACTTAGAAGAATCGATGTGCCTATCGCGGATCCTTACAGACCCAGGATGCGGCTTGGCAACAACATCCACAAATTCAGTTACGAGGACGGCATATTTTTTGACGTGTATATACAGTACGTTGAATACATGGACTTTGTTAAGGCAATGGATGCTTTGCGTGGTATGAAGTTATTGAAAAAAGACGGTCAGAATTCGATGATCACAACAATAAAGGTATTGTATAAACATATGTATGACATATGTATTATAGCTTTCTTCCGGCTACTTTCCTCATTCATCAGTTAAAACAATAATTTCTTGCAGGTTGACTTTGACAAGACCAAGCACATGAGCGATAGCTCTGTGTCTCATAGAGAATTCGAAAGAAAGCGTTTAATAGCACAGGACAACTTGGCGGCAGAAAAACTACGTAAGAAAGAAGAAGCAGAAAGGAAGCGGCGAGAGGAATTAAAGTAAGTAAAACACAAGAGATATAACGTGAGATATGTTGAATAAAAATTGTATCTTATTCTTTCGATATAACATTTATTTATGTGCTACTATTTTTTTACTACTTACATAGAAAAAAAGAAGAAGAGAATATGGTAGCAAAAGAGAGCCGACAACGCAAGCGGGAAGAAAAACGAAAGCGTAAGGCTCTCACGATATTTCGTAAACAGGAAGAAGACAAAGTGTCAATGAAGATTGCTAGAGAAGAACAAAAGTTAATAAAAGCCCAACGACAGTTGGAAAGCATACGATTATTAGACGAATTATTTGATAGAATAAAGGTGAGTAACACACGCACACAAAGGAATATGCAATAAAGACTTTACAAATATCTCTCACATTTCTAGACAAAAGTAGAAAAAAAAGAAATCAAGCTGGACCAAGGTACAAATGTGGAAAGAAAGAACGAAGACAAGAACGAAAATAAGAATGAATCTAACGAAAATAAGAAAGCAGATGCGGAAAGTGACAAGAAAAATAAAGAAAAGCAAGCCAAGAAGAAAGCAAAGAAGAAGAAAAAGGTGCTTTATTGGATATTTTAGTATCATATTGTGTAAAAAATTCGCATTGTTAGCTTTTTTGTTTTATATAACGCGATAATTAACTTTGTACTGTTATTGTTTACAGGGAAAACGGAAAAAAGCGAAGAAGCGAAAAAAAGACTCCGGTTCGGATACTTCAACTGATGACGATGAAACAACCAAGGAAACAAACAATAAAAAGCTCAAGAGTGTCCTGATAAAGAACGTTCGCACTTCATCGTCAACAGGTATATTATGAACATATTATGAACAAATATAACGCTGTCTAAATAAACTTTTGGGTGGGCATAATATCGATTGCTTCAATTTCAGATACTATTTCAGCTGCGAATTTCGCTTACAACGCTTATTCCGACTCGATGGCAAGAATATCAATGTTGCCTCCGATCGTATCCGAACCGTTCCATAGAATGCCGAGATCTGACATGATGTTGCAAACGTTCATACCAGGATCTTATCCCAGGATGTCAAGAGGACAGGGTTATCGTCATGGAATGGGTCGAGGATTCTTCCCTCCTCGATACGATTCGTATGCAATGACCAATCCTTATTTGTACGACGGACAGTATTATGAATATTTCACTCACCTCGCGAATCGGGACTCAAAGCATCGGAACTCGAATTTGACCGACCGCCGAAATAGATCTTTGTCATTGAGCAGATCAAAATCCAGAAGTGCTTCTAGATCGCGCAACAGAAGACGTAGTAGTTCACGTTCCAGAAGTCGCGGCAAAAGGTCAAGATCCAGATCGCGATCCCGTCGTTCTCGAACGCGGCCCAGAAGTCGCTCCAGATCGCGGACCAAAAATCGTTCCAGATCGCGATCCAGAAGTCGTTCTCGCGGTCGACGAAAATCGACGAGCAGATCGATCTCGAAAAAGAGAACGAGATCGAGCTCCGAGGCAAAACGTAAGAGCGACACCAGCTCACGCAGCAAGAGACGCAGTAGTTCGCGAAGTAGATCGAGATCAAGATCCAGAACGCGCAGATCCAGACGAAAGGTGCGATCTAGAAGTCGTTCTAGATCCCGCAGTAGTCTCAAGAATCGTAAAAGGAGAAGATCCACTTCCGTCAAAATCACGCGAGCAAAATCGCGTTCCGCATCACCCAGACCAAAATCACGCAGCAGTTCTTGGTCTTTGCCGAAGTCCCCGAACAGAAGAAGTTGCTCTTGGTCGAGATCCATGACTAACGCCAATGAAGAGAACATTGTCTCTAACGAGACTACGCGGAATGAGCCAGTGACAACGACAGAAATTCAAAACAAAACAAACTGATAGAATTCTTTATACTATTGAGTTTCTCTCAAGAAATGCAACAAGAGAGAAAGAGATTTTCTTAATATTGCTATATGAAAGTTAAGTATGTAAATTAATTCACTTGTATGTCGATTTAACGTGAATATTTAATGCAGTGCACAATAGCTCAGAAATTAGGCAAAAAAATTAAGGCGAGACACAAATGCTTAAGTTACAATGTATACATATATATATTTTTTTTTCATTTTGCGTTAATGTATAGAATTAAAAATATATATCTTTAATATATCATATATACATACATATGTATATACATATGTATATGTATAGGTATATTTACGCATATATATACAGGGTGTCCCAGAAAGTCCGTCTCACCGCTCGTAGGCAAGTAGAAAGGGTTATTCTGAGTCGAAAAGTCCTGAGCCAT
>QVNV01022837.1:0-32702 GCA_014825455.1 Pseudomyrmex pallidus | reverse complement strand
CTTTAAATTTACCGCTCGTTGTGACGTAATCAAGAACAAAATTCTGATTGGTCATGCGCATGAGCATACCCTTGTCTTTATACCATGGTCCCATCTAGCAACACTGACCACACAGTGCACATGAGTGGTGTTTTCGAACGCAGCCAAATGGCAGCCAAAGATGTTATGATAACATAACCCCTTGTTTTTAAAAATTAAAAACAAATTTAAATACTAGGTCTAGTGAAATATTTACATTATTATCAGTTAGCAAAAACAAACAATCGTATCATAATATCAGTAAAAAACAATTGAAATGGATATTTTGAAAGCAGAGATAGCAAAAAAGCGTAAGGAATTGGAAGAACTTCATGTCTTGGTATGTTATATGTGTTTTTCTGTCATTATAAGCAATTAATGTATATTTTTATTCTGAGATATACTTTGCAGGAGAACAATAAAAAATATTTCAAAAGAAGTCACTTAATATCAAAAGAACAGGAGGTACATGAAACTGACAAAGGAACAAACGAAGCTGCTCCATCTAATAGTAACCAACAGTCAGAAGAATGTGTGGCAGACAGCAGTTCTGAACATTTGCTATCCAGACAAGAAGTAATTAGACGATTGCGCGAACGAGGAGAACCTATATTGTTATTTGGTGAATCCGAAATAGAAGCATTTAAGAGATTAAGAAAATGTGAAATTCTTGAGCCAGAAGTAAATAAGGTAAAGTAAATTTGTTTATACACATCAGTTTTGTACATTAGAATTTTATATCAAAGACTGAAGCTTGACTGCACAAATTGAACAGGGCTTTAGAAACGATTTCCAAGAGGCCATGGAGCAAGTGGATCAAGCATATCTTAATGAAATCTTGACATCATCTAAGTCTCAAAGTCTTGATGGAAAAGGAGATGTAAATGTGCCTGATGAGGGTGTTACTTATGAAGATATACAAAAAATGGCAGTTAAATTAAACAAAGGAGACAAAGATTTCGATATGAACGTTATTACTCTGTTTGTACAATATTTGGTGCAAATGTGGGGCAATCAGTTGAACAGTCGGTCAACTGTTGAAAAAATGAGCACAAAAGGAAAGATGAATAGCGCTACGTATGCTCAAACAAGAGAATACTTGAAGCCTCTTTTACGAAAGTTAAAAAACAAATCTCTCCCTGAGGATATAACGGACAGTTTGACAGAAATTGTTAAACATTTGTTGCAGCGTAATTATATATTAGTATGTATCCGATTGTACATGTAATAAGTAATATCTCTGTATAGAAATGTAATAATAAGAAACATTTATTTGCATAATATAAAGAATTGAATGTTTTGTAACAAAGTTAATTGCTTTATTTTACACATTGCTTTTTTTTTTCTACAGGCTAGTGACGCCTATTTGCAGATGGCTATAGGCAACTCTCCATGGCCTATTGGCGTAACTATGGTCGGTATTCACGCTCGTACTGGTCGGGAAAAAATTTTTTCAAAGAATGTGGCTCATGTTATGAACGACGAAACTCAGAGGAAGTACATTCAAGCGCTCAAGAGATTGATGACTAAATGTCAGGAATACTATCCCACAGATCCCTCACGATGTGTAGAGTATTCTAAATCTTGAATTCGTATATAATATGTATAAAATTGAGTAGAATAAGATGGTATACTTAAAATATGTGTATATCTCATTATTATTATCATCATCACAACACAGAAAAGTGTAGATTATTGATTATTATATAAAGATATTCTTTATAAGGTCCTAATATATTATAAGTTTTTAACAAAACCATTACATTGATATTCAAAAATAAATAATTTGCACTTAATAACATCCAAAACTTATATCTAGGACATAATTGTATATTTCTGCAAAACAAAATTGATACAAAAAATTCCTAAAATGAGTATATGTTCTTTTCTATTGATCAAACATACAAAAGAGGTCATGGCATTCTATTTGATCTATCATTATTTGACATTGAACATGTATTTACTCACTTTATGCTCATATGAGTATGTATATTATTTATAAAAATAATATTTACTAATTTAACAGTAAACATTTTACAATTTAAAGAAAAAATTATTTTGATAAAGATGTTAATTCATTTGTTTTATTAACAGAAGCTGTAATGGCATTCATCATAGATCCTCTGTAAATAAATTGAAATTATTTCCAGAGAAATAAAATTATTATGTAATCAAAATAGTAAGAAAATAACTTATGGGATTGTGTACCTGACACCTCCTACTTCTAAAGCATGAACACCAGCGATGGTGGTACCACCAGGTGAACATACTTCATCCTTCAATTGACCAGGATGTCTACCAGTTTCGAGTACCATTTTCCCAGCGCCTATCAGCACTTGCGCCGCAAATTTAGTAGCCATTGGTCTTGGCACACCCGTTCTCACAGCTCCGTCTGCCAATGCTTCTATAACAAGATATGCCTAAACACATACTAAAGTTACAAACGTGTTAACATTTTTCTACACATGGAACAAGTATTGTGACAACTTACAAATGCTGGACTACAACCCGATAGACTTCCAGTAGCATTCATAAGGCTTTCTGGAATATTTTGACTCATACCAATATAAGAGAACAAAACGTCTATTAATTCTAAATCTTTTTGTTCAGCATTTTCACTGGAATAAACTAAAAAGTACACACAACACTTAGATTAAGGTATATCAGATTAAGATATATTAAGTTTTACATTTAATCCACATAAATATTTCTTTTATGTACCTGTAATTCCTTCCCCAACCATCATAGGTGTATTTGGCAAGGATCTAATTACTCTTGGTGCAGTCACAACTGTCGATATTTTCTGAAAATATTTTATAAGTAAATTGTCATACAAAAATCTTTACTTGTGACTGTTACATGAACTTGTGACTATTATATAAAATCTGCTTTTGCATACATTATGTAAGACTGTTAAAGGTACTCCAGCCATAACTGAAACAAAAAGTTTGCTTTCAAATTTTTCACCAGATTCTTTTCGCATAGTTTTGAGTGCATCATCCAGTATATTTGGCTTCACTGTCAAAAATATGATATCGCAGTTGTTCACAACTTCATTGTTCTTTATCGTAAAATGAGCACCTAAATCCTTCCAAAATTCTTGCGTTCTGTTAGTACGACCAGAAACCCAAACATTGTCTGGATTTAATACATCTGTAACATACGTTACGTATCAACATATACACATCTTTGTCCAGTGATTCTGTGTTTTAATTCAATTTACAACAAATAACAGAGATAGAAAAATCAATTACCTTTGCGAATTAAACCAGCACCTATGGCGCTAGCCATATTTCCACCCCCGATAAATCCAAATTTGAGAGATTTTAGTTTTTTTTCTATATAGTCCATAATGTTGACAGTGATATTATTACGATCTCTGTTTCGAATATATCAAATAGTCAAATAGCTTTGAACGACAGCACGTGTGCGTTAGGTTTTTTCTTATGATAAGATATCTAACGTTCTGCGTCACGTGAGTTTGGATGTACTTTTGTTATGTGTACACGGAGCTTATCAAAAATTTGCGCAATAAACGCGAAAGCGATTGCAGTTAGTTGGTACGGCACTCGCTGGCGCTATTTACCATTAAAGAAATAAGTAGAGAAACCGCCCGTCTTGCCCTTCAGACCTCCGCGTCTATTTCGTCAATTTTTCATGTGCACTGTATACTTGCACATGTGGTAAGTAGACAATCATATGGCGCGTTGACAGTTGCGTGACTTTTGTTTTCTGCGCAAACCGTACCAGAACATTAAAATAAATATTGGCGAGTGCAGATTGAACACGACAAGTTATCCCAGTCGCATTCAAGATGGGAGTAATATTTCTCGAGCACATCGGTGGCACTCGTCTGTTCTCTTGCGCATCATGCGATACGAATCTCACCAACAGGTCACACCTCGTCAGCACGCGTTTTACGGGAGCCACGGGACGCGCTTTTCTCTTCAGCAAGGTCGTCAATCTGAATTATAGGTGCGCCCGTATATTTTACATTAGACACAGAAATTTCTTTAGAGAGATTTTTTTTTAATAAAACGCGATGTTTGTATAATATATGTTCACATCAAGCTGTTAGATTCTGCTATTGTGTTTGCACTTGCTAAATCGTTTTTTTTTCCAACTACTCTATGTTCTAATTTCACAAAAAGCATGAACAAAAAAATGCAAAACTTGAGCAATTTTTATGTGAATACTATCAAGTGTTTATATATTCAGTGTTTATAATGTAGACGCAATTAATTCTATGAAATAATGTACAGCGAGGTACAGGATAGAGTGATGCTGACGGGTCGTCATATGGTTCGAGATGTCAGCTGCAAAAATTGTGACGCTAAGCTCGGATGGATTTATGAATTTGCAACAGATGAGCAGCAGCGATACAAAGAAGGACGTGTTATCTTGGAACGAGCTCTTGTTACAGAGAGCGATGGATTGAATGAGATTATTTAATATTCAATACCAAATAGTGTGCTTTTTAGTACATTAAGGAACTAACATGGGTCTTATATAAGTTGTAACTTTTATACAGTTCGGTTTAAACCTTGTCAATTATAACTGGACTTTTTGGTTAGTGACCAATTTGTTCACATATAGCCAAGTATTGACAAAGCTCATTGATGTGATAAGCGACATTCAACATTTTTGTGAATAGGATATGATTTCTCTTTTATATAACACAGTGATGTAGAATTGATCCTTTGTATGTCAATCTTAGTCTATATTTTGTATCAAATCTTATTCATAATGGTTGTTGAATCTATAACTAAGAATAAACATATATTACTAATCTATTTTCCTGTAGATAAAACAGACTTGTCTCATACTTCTGGCAAATATATTTGTCAAAAAAAAAACACATGCATACAGACTTTAGTAAATAACTTAGTGTATATTGTGAATGAGTGCAATAAATGAAAATGTAAGAATATTCTATATAACTTCATTTATATGTTTCTAGCAAAAGGCATCCTTGACAGTATTATGAAACGTTTCTAATGTCTTAGCATAATCGCTTTGAATAATTTTCATTCTTATTATTCAAAGCGAATATTAATCGTGACATTAAAATTCATATGTAATTGATGTTAACAGTTGTGTAACTTAAAACGCAATACCGTGTTTCTTGTGTGTAGTAATTTTTCAAAAACTCACTTTCGTGTTTGATAAATAAACATTGTATGTGTAAATACAGGAAAACGAGAATTGATTATACTTGCAGTAATAGATAAGAGATATCCATTATCAAAATTGAGATATGTGTACAGCATTATACAGCACTTGGAACAGTTTTTTTAATATCTTTATAAAAAACATTTAGAATTTATACTTTTACAATTTATATATTGTTTGGTTTTTTATTAAAAAAAACATTTCTTCAGTTGCATGTTCTTTCAGATACTTTCATAATGTTTGTCTCGTTTGAAATTGCGGAATTTTCAACTTTTTCATACGCTAGTGGTAGAAAGACTATCTTCTCAGAACGATCTCAATTATAATCTAACTAATAATACGCAAGAGAGAAGAGAAAAGGTAATAATAAACAACATAGGCGGTTGAATTACGTCGTTGTACATACGTATATATGTATGTATGTATGCATGTTGTAATATACGTGCGGTCGACGCACTCGCGGGAAGAAACGAATTGGTGCGCCGGTGCGCGGATTCGCCACGATTGGTCGTCCTGCTTGGCATTGCGACCAATCTCTCACCGGATAGAGAGGCGACAGAGCGTCATGCAAGAACATTACCAAACAGAGGCGCCAGGGCATCAGAGGACGAAGGCAGCAGCAACGATAGAGCGAGTGTGGTCATGTAGTCCTTGCCGCGCCGCATGGTGGATAGATGTTTCTCACAATCGGACATCGAGTAAAATGCTGTAACTTGTGCGTCGTCGCCGTCATCACCGCGGCACCGAAGAAGAAAGAGTGCCCAGTAAAAGCGATCTCTCGTCGGTCCACCTTATACACGGTAATTATGAAATGCATTTTGCATCGCGTGGAACCTGCGGAGTGGAGGGAGAGGAGAAAAAGGAAAGGAGACTCGCGTGTTCTTGCATATATTGTTTTTTGCTCTTGGTGTAACATCGGCGCGACAAAACCGAGTCGTAGACGAAGCGTGTTGTTCACCGCCCAATATACTAGGTACTATCTCATCTCGACCAGCCAATGAAGCGATCGCGCGTTGTGCATTAACCATCCCCTTGTGTTATGTTGTAGCTGTTGCTCCGAGATCCGATCGTTGATCGATTGCTCTCGATCATTCCCGGGACGATCGGTCGCGAGCGAATCACGGACTCCGGGCGAGAGTTTAGTTTTTTTCCTCCCTTGTGTTTTCGTTGCTTCGTCCTCGTGCCTTTCGCCAACGCGCCTATGTTAATATGTATATATATATACATATATATATGTATATATATATATATATATGTGTGTGTGTGTGTGTGTGTGTGTGTGTGTGTGTTGCGTCTCCGTCTTTTTCTCTTCTTCATCACCGGTTTCTCTGTTTCTTGTTCCTTTTCACTCTTTCTCTCTCTCTCATTCGTTCTCCGTCTTGTGACGTAGGCAGGGCTACACATAGAGAGCGCGAGTAAGCAAGACGTTAAACAAGGACGGAACGAGACGGTATACCTGAAAATTCTCCAATTTCCGGTAAAACCGCACGATAGACAAGAGAGTGACTGCCACGTTGGTCATCTTGAGTGCGCACAATACTTTTTTCGGATGTAAGGAAAATAAGTGTGAAGTGTCGGACGATGCGTCTTTTCCCGCAAAGCGCTTCTCTCTCTCCCTCCCCCTTTTTCGGTCTATCTCGCTCTTCCACATCATTCCGTGTCTCGCGCGCGCGATGCCATTGCACCGCCGAACGGATCACCAGTGGATCGCGCAGGAAAGGCTATAAATATACACGCGCATCGCGCGGGGTAAACAAACTTGACCTCAGAATGGAATTCTTATCTGCGTGCATATACACATATAGACAGGTTTGAGGTTATGTCGCGCCTACGTCTTCGGAAATCTGTATATTGCGTGTTGTACGGGCGATGACGTTGCGAAGGTGGACAATGAGGAAAATCTGTTCCCAGGAATGCGGGTCGCTTTAATACGACGACAAGGAACCGTGTTGCTGTGACAATCATTCGTGGTCGGGGCATCAAATCGTTATCGTTATTCGTTGATTGTACGATAAACATCCCGACATTTTAGGAATTTTTTGTAACTCGGATCGCTATAATATAGCGCAGCGATAGAAAACTTGTTTTAACGAGTGAAGACGTGTCGGGAGAAAATGACATACTTACGGCACAGTAATCTGTTTTCGTAAATTTACAGCACATCAAAAAGGAAGCGTTTTGCTTGTTTTTCTACTTTACAAAGATCAAATTTTTTAACATAAACATGCAATGACTGAGGAATTTATTTGATAAAAAAATATCAAGTTTATGTTTACATTCGTATATATTTTGCTTATATTTTTAAAGTAGAAAATATGTTTATATATGAATTGTTTTTATATATTTATATACATATACGTATAATGTACATTTTGAAATAAATTTTATTTTTATCTGTTTCGCCTTTCGTACGTGAAAGTATTTTCTAGTAGGAAGTTGAGGTTTCAGATGTGAAATTGTTTGTATTTTTTTTACAAATGTATTTCTCAAACTCAAAAAACAGTTTGTAAAATAATTTTTTCTATTTTTTTCTAACAGAATACTGGCATTTGTAAGCTAATTGAAGACTGTAAATACTAGTGCTGTGGCTTGAATAGTGATTTTAACTGTACATTAGGAGAAAAATTATCTCATCATCTAAAATGAAGTGGACAGATAATACCCCCTTCTGCGATCAAGTATCTGAATTTACTCATGTATTCTCCCAATGGAACGATTGCGAAAAAACTGTTGTTATTTTTGCGCTGGTGCGTCGTATACCTCCAATTCAAAAAAAGTTTATTATACACGCAATGCAAAGTTTGCTGCCCTCTACAATAGAATTAGAGACAAAGGAACAAAATGCCAACAATCCAAGTAATTAGAATTATTGTATTATGCTTTTTTTTTGTTTTTGAGGAATAACATGTTATATAAAAAAAAATTAATGTAATCAGACACTAATATCAAAAACTTCTTACTACAGGTTATATCAATGCGTTATTAAAGGAGTCAACAGAAGTAGCAATTAATCAACTCTTAACACATCTGCCTTTACTAAGGCCTGGGAATGTAGATTGCAAAGAAAGTTATTTATCGGCAATTACAGAAATAATAAATCATTGTGTGAATACTGGGCTATACACTGAACTAACGCAACAGCTCTTGAGTTATACTCTAATACATCCAGCCATGTCAAATTATGACAAACAGAACTTAACTCGATGGCTTAAAACTTTGGAAGAACGTATTAGTAATGCATCTGTTCCTAGTTTTGAAGATTATCCAAATACTCCATCAAGGTACATAAAGTAAATCAATGTGATATCAATAATAGTGATAACAATCTCTTATCTCTTATCTCTTTTCTGTGAAGATGGGAAGGTCTTCCGTGGCACAGAAATTTTAAACAGCCAAATGAGACAAACTTCTTTAATACTCAACCGTGCACTATGTTTAATATACAAACATATTCGACAATGTCCAATAATCGTCAACGTAATCGTTCAAATAGCCTGACGCCGCCAGTAATGCCACCACATCACCTCGAAGTTGTCGAACGTAATAGTAATAACTTGAACACTTTATGCAGACAGAAAACACGCAGCTATAGTGTCTCCAGTGATCACTCCAGTAAGTTTTAACTACGTATCATATAATAGTGTTCCTTATGTCTTAAGTCGTCAGGACCAAGCTTTTCTCACGACTTAAGTTCCTCTATTTCCCCATTCTTTGGCATTATTTGAGTGCTGAAAGAGTCGTGTTTTACATGCATATGTAGTTTATGTTCATTTTACACATGTGCAATTAGCGCAAGTGTATGGTAGTAGAATAACAGCACGAGAGAAAAACTTTTAAGCAATGAGAATAGATGGACTTAAATCAAAGAAAAAAATTCTGCTGTATATATCGGAATTTATGTTTATATATGCGATTCTGTTCCAATGGCGATTATTTTTACTTAGGCAATATTATTGGTTTGAGTCAATTGAGCCCACAGAGTTCCTGTGCAAGTAGCCGTAGCGAGAGTCGTTTGGATGATGCTTCAAATCGTTCACTTGCAAGTGGCATGAGAGGTATATGTGCAATTTTAACGCTACTGCGTAACAATAGAAAATTTAGTTCTTTATAGCTTTGTTATGTAGCTTCATATTGTGTTTTTTTTTTTTTTATTTTTTTTTAACTTTAGAATTCTCAAGAGAGAAATTGTCAGTTTTCTATAGCTAATTCTGATGAGATTATTCTCTTTTACAAGTAAAAATGTTGACGTCTAATTGTGAACTTGTTCTTTTTTTTTTATTTTTTTTTTATTTTTTTTTTAGATATACAATCATGGCTTAAGACATTGCGTCTTCATAAGTACAGTTACTTGTTTGTCAACATGAGTTACGAGGATATGTTGCAATTGACGGAGGACCAATTAGAGGATCAAGGAGTTACAAAGGGCGCCAGACACAAGTTGGCTCTTTCTATCGCTAAACTGCAGCAGCGGTATAACACACTTGTGAATCTTGAAAAAAGCTTGATGTCTAATGTCGA
Source organism: Pseudomyrmex pallidus (assembly GCA_014825455.1). Classification (NCBI taxonomy): domain Eukaryota; kingdom Metazoa; phylum Arthropoda; class Insecta; order Hymenoptera; family Formicidae; genus Pseudomyrmex; species Pseudomyrmex pallidus. The sequence goes on along the minus strand of QVNV01022837.1, from coordinate 22,994 downwards.
TGGTATGCAAAACGCTTCGATTTCGCAAAGTTCATCGATACTAATTAACACGATGGAAGAACTCAAAACAATCTTATCCACTCCTATGAAACCGAGTCAAGAAAATAATCCGCAAGATATCCCCACGCAATTTACGAAAGTAGTTGGGAAATGTATGTATAAAAGCTGAGAGTTTTGAGATTTTATGAAAAATTTTATTTAGAATACTTCAGAAAACAAAAATATATCTTTTGTTACAGTATGCAGTAGATTAGCCTTGATGGAGAACGTAGAGGATAATGTTTTGTGCGGATGCGTCAATATCCTCGAGAAAATATTGCAACACGACTGTTTTAATCCGAGTCAAAAGGAGAAGATGCAGCAATGGCGCAGCAGACTGGGCAATCCACGACCGACTCCGAAGTAAGTAGGATACAGAAAAAAAAAAGATTAAAAGTACAGGATAAAACTGTATTGTGCAAACGAATTTTTAACGTGATTACATACGTGTATATGTAAAACTTTAGATGGCAACACAATTACGGACATAATGGATATAACAATAGAAGGTATCCACAACAGCATAACAGAAAACCGAGCTTGAATCACATTCATCATAATCAGGCACACAATAACCAATATATGATGACTCCGCATCGAAACAGTATATCCACGCCATATCTGCAAAACAATCAGAACCACAATATGAATAACTTGAACATGAGCAACTTGCGTACTCTACACATGGCTGAGAAAAGATCGAGTTTGCAGGAAACCAGTTTGCAGGTAAAAACACACTTTTATTTATCTCTCTCAAATTTTGCACATACGATTGGTTCTCTGTTGATGATGCATTGCCTCTGATGGTTTTACTCTATAGCAATTGCAGAAAACATTGCAGCGCACGCATAGCGCACCACGGGATCATTTTCTGAGACATGCTCTTAACGGGACGAACGAGACGACGGAGCCAGAAATTAATTCTCGTCTGGAATCTTTGTGTTTGGAAATGACCGAGCAAGCAATTGGTGGGTTCGGTGAAGTCTAATCTTCCATATTTACACCTTAGAATTTTTAGTAAGTCCCATTTAAAACACAATTATTTTTCGGATTTTTGAGTCCGAAAATTTATTTGCGAGAAACACTATAAGCCAAAACACGAGGGAGCAGGATAACACGCATTCGTGAGTTATCATTTTAAAGTAAGACTTTAACAGGGAAACGTGTATATTTTTTTTTGTGTGCAAATAACTACGTGTACACACATTTACGCTTTAATCTACCAAATGAAAAATGTCCGATACATGTGACATTTACTAAGAGAAAGGTAGAGATAGATTATTCTTTGAAAATCGAATAACTTACTACACACACATACACACACGTACGCAGGTGTTAAAACATATTTTTTATTATACCCGATGCAATTATGCTATTTGTGACAGAATTTGGCTAGCCAAATGCTATTAGAAAGATAGATTCTTTCCTCGACTATTTGCTGCATTCATATACATACATAAATCTAGTGTATAAAAAAAAGTATATATGTGTACAAACACACACACTTTTACCATATACACATATATACATGATAGAATTTTATGAGCAAGGACTTTTTAAATCATATAGCGCACGCGAAAGTACAGAAAGATGAAGCGATAGGAAAAAAAAAACAAGAAAAACGCGTCATTTATATCATTACGTGATGGTTTGCAATATTAATTTTCACGTTATCCATTTTAAGAAATGGAATTTGATTTTACAAGGAGAAACGATAATGTTATAGTGAATGTTAAAGGAATTAATTTTTAACAATTGGACTGATTTTTACTTTTTAATATTATTATTATCATTATTATTATTATTATTATTATTATAATATTTTTATTATTGTACACCATTGTCTCCTTAACATCACTACTTCTATGTTAACTTCTACATCATCATCATCAATACCATTATTGCTATTTTACGAACATAATCACTACTATTCCTGCTACTACCATCGTCATTATCTTTAATATTATCTCATATTCTTACAATCACTACGATATAATTGCTCTTACTGTACTGTAACTCCATCTAGAATGAGCATACTTAGGAAAATTTCTACTTTGTCATATAAGTTAATCTACGTATTGTCTCTTTAAAATTTAATCTCGATTACATATGACAAAGCACGTATGGCAGCGTGTACGCTTCGTAGTTCGTACATAGATCTCGTGATTTTTGGATTCTTAGTTAACGAACAGCATTCACTCTGTTTCTTTTTCTTGTTAGTTTTACGAGAGATAGTGAAGCTATTTCACGCGAGTAAAATATATACAATAATGGTTAATAAAGGCCTTAAGTGGAGAAAAACGAGAAGAGCGAGATGTAGTAAGAGATGTAGAAATTTGATATCGTAAAGTAGCAGCGAAATTCGAGGAAAAAGTAGGACTGGCGCTCGACATTTTTAGCGCAACATCGAATTGTGGCTTTAACGTATATCCTTTAACCTGTAGCATGTTAAAGTTAGCATTGCGAATAATGCAGCATAATATTTTTTTGTGCAACAACAAAAAATTAAATTTATTAAATTGCATATAGAATGAGTAATAATCGATAACGTAAAGTAAAAAAAATAAAATAAAATAAAATAAAATAAAAAAAAAAAATAAAATAAAAATAAAAATAACGAAAGACTGAAAAATTCACGCGTCACGATCCGTCAATTTAGAGTTCTGGATCTTCTATGTCCTTCCGTTCGCACGGACCTCGTAGGCGCGTGAATAAAATAATTGGATAAGACTGTGAAGAAGGAAAAACTTGTCGAAATATTAAGAATTAGTATGTGATTGAGGAAAAAGAGAGAAAATGAAAAAGAACAAAAGATAGATAAAGAAAAAACGACCGATATATAACTATCGAGATCGAGTTAAAGATACAGTTAGTTGATTAGTATATATTATAGCAATTATTGTAACAATTATATTCTACTAATAGGGTACTACGTGTAAGACCGCGGTGATTTCTTGATGAATCGTCCAGGAATAATCCTGCTATAAAAAGAACTGTCTATATTTAGTAATAACCGTGCACGAAAGAAATAACCATATTTAACCATCTATTTCGTTATACATACGTGATATGTTTTACTTGGTCAGCGGCAATAACAGCACCACCAAAAAAACTCCGATCAGTTTTATATATATATATATATATATATATATGTATATATACATATATATTATGTATATACATATATATATATATCTATCTATATGTATATTATGAACGAAAACACTGAAATACTTGAGAAATAATCAAAAGCTAGTCAAACATTTTTAATTTTTACCAATTAACATATATAGTTAATTAATTGTACATTAAATTTACATATACACACACATATTACCAGAAAATTACACTTCCTCATCTTTACACATACACACATATACCCTATGCATTCACTGTTATATATGCACGCAATAAATATAAAGCAAACGTGAACGCATGTAAGAAAAGCTCAAAGACTGCTCTTAAGCGACATCAGGAATTTCATTCTGTGCGTAGAATTACTACTTATATTTCATATATATATATATATCTTCTAATTACTACTTATATTTCATCTAATTGAAGTGTAATAATCTAATTTCCAACTGATAAAGGGCCGGACCTGAACTATAAGAAAAATGCAAAGAGATTTTATCTGCGAAGCGTATATACATATATAACAATTTAAAGCTAAAATAAAAAGAAAAAAAATTGCAATCAATCCTTCCGAAAGACGAAGCCGCTGCTACGTTAATTTTCTGTCAATCGATCGTCATCAATCCATCACCAGTGTTATTGCTTACGATACAGCGTAACGCACTGTATTTAGTACTTACACATTGTCAAGATCGTTTAGACCTGTTGTCTTACTCAAAATTAACTATCGGCGGCGATTAGTTCATGACTTTCGAAGGTGCGAAGCTGACGATGCGTAAGAACGAGCGATAATGAACAATTAATCGCATAATAAAAAGTCACAATGTGTTATTTAAGAAAATATAAGAAATGAACTAACAAAGCAAAATAATGTTTCTTTCAAACGAACATTTGTACACAGCAAATACAAAATTCCGTTCGCGTTTTGCCATTATAAAAAAATATAAAGTTAATATATTACACATATACATATTATATATGTATGTACGTAGAAAAAAAGATAACAAGATGTTGTAAGAAAGTAACGAGATTTTCTTTTTTAAACTCAAAGTCGATGCTTCATTAATATATTAATAGAACTTTAATTTGTGTGTGTTACGTGAGAATAATCTCAGTTATTTCTAGCGATAACAACAATCTCACAAATGATCATGCAAATTTCGATACATTTGTGTACGATGTGAATAGACATAATTGTCTTAGCGATACAAAAAGATGCCATATTGGGATGTGTATCGGCTTTTTTCGAGTGAAACTTTTTATCTTCCCTTCACTTCGTTTTATATCTTGAGATTATTCTCTCGTAGAATCGCACATACACAATGCGATAATAAGTCTGCTAATATATAAAAGCACGGAGAAAATAATTCCTTGTGATTTTTCATAATGCGATTGTATTTGATGATTCGCGCACGTGAGTACATTTTAATTGAATCTGGGTTAACCGTCAAGTCCGAATAATATGTACCACGTTCGCCGTATTTTGTTATTGTCTGCTCGGTAATCTTAATTGGGAATAGATGAAAGTAGATATGCGCTGGGGATAAAATCCGCAGGATACTTTTTTGGCTGGACACTTGCATAACGGCACTTAAATGTGAATGCTTGTATTGTGCTTTTGGAGAATAGTAGTAATAACAGAAGTAGTAGTAAGTTTAGAATGATTTTCTTCGATGTGGATTTCGAGAACGAGACGATGCAAGTTTCCGGCTGAAGGATGAGTCCTCGACGACCCAGTTAGCAAAGTGATTAGTTATGGTGCGGCTAAGTAAGATACCGTACTGCATTGTAGCGACTGATGCTTTAGGAAAAGAAAAATTTTGTGCATTGCACGAAACCGGAAAGCGCGCCGCAGGACGCCTTTCTTCAATCTTCTTGTACGTACACACGGCATTGAAAACGTCTGAACACATAAAGTTGCAAAATGCAAGAAATCTGCTTAAAGTTCACTTTAAGGCAGATGGTAAAATTGTTTTTAAATATTGATGCAATTTCCTATGTATTAAGGCGTGATTGACGCCGTGTACGCGCGAGGATCCCCGACCTCGCTCAAGACTAGTGTTCAACGTTTTGCCGCAGCTTCTCCGGAATAATATTAGGTAAGCTGTAATAAGATCCTTCGAATCGAATTTCGTCAGATTGCTAACTGGAAATACCTTAGTCACATAAGTAACTTGCAACTTGTAAAAATGCAATTTTTGTACTGTTAAAACATTAACTAGACGAAGGTACACCGACGTTGTAGCGTGAAGGAACATTTTACAATAAAAGATTTTTCATACGCACATCACTGTTTGTCGTTATATCCTGAATCTTTCTTTGCAGATGATAAAGAAATAAAGAAACACGCTTGACTTTAATTTAATTCTCTAAACAGCATTTATTTTCTTCTTTTATTACATTTCTGAAGTCGCGTCCCGTTTCGGAGACGTTGTGCACAGTTTTAACGGTGAAAGATAATAGTAAACGTCGATACACAATGTCCATCGTCTGTGTAATATATAAATATTTAGACCTGTGCCGGCGGGAAAACACGCACGTTCGCCGAATGTAGAATTATTTTAATTTTGTTTGATCGAGTTGTCATTATTTTTGTCCATTTATTATCAATCTCTAACGGAATGGCTACGTACACGTAGAGATTTAATATATTAAGATATCTCTCTTTTTTTCTCTTACAATATATCGGTACAAGGTTATTAAAATATCGGATACGAGTACAAAACGATTCACGCCACATTTCCTAAAAATGAAGCCGATCCCATATCTTCTCAAATTTGCGTTTCTTCATATCGGCACGATATGATCCTCTCAGACTGAACTGCATTGACCTCTTTTGATAACTAAACTCTTTTTTTTTTTAAGTCTCTGTCGAGCTCTATATCATAGCTTTAACAGGGTATCACGGTGCAGAAAACTAATTTTTAAACATTTTTGATTTGTAAGCTATTTTTTTTTTGTTGAAAATTTGTTAATTGTGGCCATAAAGATCGCTCTTACTGCTCACAAATTTTTCATCTCTAGTAAATAATAGTACTTTTAGCTGGAATATGTACATATGTATAGAGTTGGACGGAGAAACAGAGTTTAGTTAATCACGATGTCGATTCTTGGTTCGCAAGTCATGCACTTTGTCGTTCGTACCAAACATTTGAAGAACCTCTTGGTTTTTTTTTTTTTATATAATCACGCGTTCTGTGCCTAAAGTGGCTACAAAATAATAATAAATACTTACAGTCTATCTAACGAGAGACTACTCTTAAGTTTGAAATGCAAAGAATCAATCGTCGCTTAAACCGTACAGTTACGTAGATAGTAACCATATGCTTAAGTCTAAAGAAGGTCTTAAGTTAATATATAGATACTCGGTACAATATATAAACGTTGATTTAGAGTTTTTGTTTTTTTTACTCCCTTTACCACACGCGCGCACACACACACTTGCATCCATCTCACGAGCGTACAATTTCTACGTTTATCTATACACGTATTTACATAGATCGACGACGCGATTTTACTGTATTTAAAGTAACACTGTGACCATATTGATGGATTCAATGAATTTGATAAATCACGACAATGTGGAGCGAGATGAAAGACAATCTTAAAATGTTAAATAGATAATGACTATCTGATGTTAATGATTTTCTTTTCGGTACATGTATTATATATTGAAGTCGTAGACGAAATACAATCTCATATAACAGTATATATATATATATACGTTTTGTTCGTTTAGAAGACGAACTTGATTGCCTACTTTATTTTTGAAGATAAATTTCGAAGAGAATAGTTTTCACACATTTAAATCGTGAAGAATTTTTCACCTCGTTTAAAATTATTAAATACTAAAACATAAAGTACAATATATAATGTATGTAGAAAATAGAACGTGGATATTTATTTCTTTGGAAAAATGTATATGTACGAATCTACATATGTGAGGAACATAATTCAAAATCTTTCTACAAATAAACTCCTTTTCTATTATGAACTCCTTCACAATTATATTTTAGATGACACATGACAGAGAACTACATTGCACCTCTAATTCAATTACAATAACACTTCTGAAATCGAGTGTCGTAGCTAATAGCGTTGTATTATATATGTATGTATTCATATATATATATATATATATAATATGTACAAAGCCTTAATAGTAATCGTTAGGAAACAATTACAGCTTTAGTAATCATTCGTGCTGCCTAAAAGCATCATTGTATGATTTATATATATGTGTATATATATATAAATCTTACACGAGAAACACATGCCGATTTTGCTGATCAGAATGTTAAGAACTGAGACAATTTTCAGAGCCACTTTATCGACAGCAGTAGAGACGCGTGTAAATCACATTATTAATAAGTATTGTGTTTTGTTCTGAGAGCTTTTTTCGTTTTATTATATAAACAGCTCTGCAATAATCTGTTCTCGCAATATACTTGCTTTCAGTTTTCTTCTTTCTTTTTTTTTTTGCAAAATTCTGTCTTTGGTCTCATACATTCAAGTAGAATGTCAATAATATAACGCGTGAGGAATATTCTCTACGTGTCCGTCCGCGTTATGTTATGTTACACGTTTCCGTCATGTTCGCAGCACGCTTGGCGGCTAACAACCGGTTTCGAGTCCCATATTCTTTTGAGACTCGACTAACATGTAGTATGGCATTTAAAAAAAAAATGTACATACAATCATCGTGTTCGTGACGACGCTCTTAAATCGAGTACACTAATAATACTATCGAATGTCATGCAATATTGGTGTATATAACATGTCATGTTTGATGATCATAAATTTCACACTTTTTTTTCATTTTTTTATTATACTCTAAATTTATATAGTCATTTTTTTTCGTTACTAATGACTACTAGTTCATATCGTATATTTAGCGCCCAAATATAGTTGTTTGATTCTGAGATTTATTTGTTTTGCAATGAAGATTTCGCATTTGATAATTGTCTTGAATTCAGCATTCCTTTAACACTAAATATAAAATACAAATATGACTCCACGACTTTATATACTAAATATAAATTCATCTACCTCTACGTTAATTATCGATCCGTTATTGGCAGTAAGGAAAACAGAAGTATACGCCAGATCAATATGTATACGAACGTATAGCGAAGATACCAAAACCGTGTGTGAATCGCGCATATCGATTTTTCTTTATTTTCAACACTGTCGTATTGCGCGAGAATGTGTTCTACAAGATTTCTCAGACATTAGTATGTAATTGATACCAAAAGCTCGTACTTTTCTAATTTGCATTTGAATTTTTTAAATATATTTCTTTTTAGCTCTCTATATATATGATTTATTGTTACATATATCTCTCTATTATTAGATTTTTTCTGTCGACAGAGATGCTTGTATTTTTTTTCTTAATGTGGTGAAGGGAGGATATATGAGTTGGATATAATAGATAAAATCTACATACGACTCACAATTTGTTCATTAGACTTAGATTCACAATGTGTGTTATTTCGTAGTACTCTAACAATTTACTCTGAAATATCGTATATCACATTTTAGCGTCGCGGTCTTGCAACCGAGAATCATTCTCAGTTCCGATTTTCTCTTTATGTCAATTACTGTAACGCGCGACGTATTTTTTATCAACGTCTTCGATGTTACTTTGTCAACCGGATTTCTAACTTTCTTGCAACACTACGTTATATATTTTGCATATTCATATATATCGTATAAGTAGACGCGAATGTATAAGATCTCTACGTATAAACTCTTCTCAGATATAACATTCTCTTCGACAAACACTGGAAACACACCGGCGTTTGTACAGTTAGTTTTGTTTTCTCTCTTATATGATTCATAGAACAAGGTTCACCTCGAGATAAAGATATACCTCGCTACGAAATCATATTTGTCTGGATGACAAGACGATATTTCCAATTATTCATTCATCGATCGTAATAATATTTTATACCTTCAAAATTCCCGATATGATTGTCATCCAGTATTTAAGACACTAACACCCTTTAAAGATCGTCTTTCAATATTCTCTCACACAGTTAACTACAATCTACAATATATGATCATGAATACTCGGTGCAACAACATCCTCAAGGTGTTTGAAAACCTTTTTTTGGTTTTTTAACCAACCAAAACCAAACAATAAATTAAACTTTATTGTATAAAGTTGTCTTTAGAACATCAGGACTTTATGGTAGATATTTACTCATTATACATGCAGATAAAAGATAAAATTAATGACTGTGATAAGATTTATTACAAAATATGATCGATTGACTTAAGAGAATCTTTTTAAATATTTTTTACACAGTGCCAAATTTTGTCTTAGCTAATATTCTGATTTTATTTTACGGAACATGAAGAAAAACTGAAATGTTTTCCTTAGTAAACGGCTTATCGATATCCGCTTTGTTTTCTTCTTCTTTCGGACGCTTATGGCTGTCTCAAAACTTTGAAGAGACGACGGAAACGGAGATAGATTATGAAAACGCGCATTATTGTTCGTTCACTCCTTCGGTTTCCTCAGCCAGCTTCTCCGGCCGAGACTGGCGATGCTCATTGAACTGGCAGTGCTGGAAACGCTCGCCAACGAGTTCAGGCTTACCGAATGTTAATCCTGCAGCATGTGCACGAAACTGATCGGGAACATGCCCCGTCGTTCCGGTGCCCGTTCCAGCGCGCCCTCCATCCAATTATCGTCGTCGGTATGTTCGTTCGTCACGATGATGATTTCACCCTCGCGGAAAGATAGCTCGTCCTCGTTGTCGGCTTCACAGTCGTACAAAGCTCGACAACGTTTAAGACCGTTCATAGTCGATGACGTTGGCTAAATAAAAAACAAAAGATTCGCAGAATGAGAGTCAATGAAATATCCTAATTCATGTCTGTCATGAATTGGAAGGAATAACAACAACGGATGCAATTAAGTATATTGCCAAACTTAAATCCATTCGAGGGAATTCATGCTAGAGAATCAGTATTCACAGTAAAACAATTTACACTTAACGGACTTATAAATTAATAATTACATATGTACAAAAACGATTCACATTAAGAGAATGTGATATTTTTATCAAGTAAATCGGATGTAAAGATTAACGAGGCCATTCATAGGCAGGATTAAGGAATATTAGTTCGCACATAACGCAACATATCTCACATTTTTGTCAGCGGCGGATAGTCCGATTACGAAGTTATTTGGTTCTCACGAAAGATTCATACCATTGTTAGAATTAAACATTTCAAATGACAACGAGTGTTCGAGTGTATGCTTGAAATAACAACGAAGAGATAGGAATGACGTTTCGAAGTAATTATTTGACAAAATGCGAAAATAAAACTGTCAACTCAAAACGACGCTATACAAATGATGATACGAACAGCACGATTGACCATGCAGAGCACTGCTACACTTGAAAATACCATTGACAGACGTAAAGACAAAAGTGAAGGTTTCTTTTCCTTGATTACAGTTTTTCTGATATATGAAATTGTGTGGTTAATTAATAACATACATAATATGTTTCGTATTAATTTTAATAGAAAGTTGTATTAAGTAAACACGAAGTACAACACCATCTCTCGATAATAGTACATGTAATATTTATTTACTTAAAAAAGTGATTTCAAGTGTAGAATGCCGTAATGTGGGATGGCTGATGTTTACCAGATTCAGATTTGGGAGCAAAGATGAAGGCTCCTCGGCGTAGCTCTCTAGTCTGGACCGGTCCCTTCGCTGTACCAACAACGGTTAATGACAAACCATAAAGCATTGATTTTGAAAAATGCATGCATTCTCTACATAAACACCATAGATATATATATCTCTCAATTCGAACTGTATAAATACATATATTCAATATATTTGATACTTAATAAAACCGTTCATTATCGTAGCTCTTCAATACTGTTTGATTTCTATTGATAATTGTATTTCGAAAAAAAATCTATCTTTTTTTTTTTAAATAAAATATCCACCTGTACATAATATGTAGCTTGCACGATTTTTAAGATGAAGGTTATCAACTCATTAGAAATATTAGTGCTTTCGACATTATTTTTGGGACGTTATTTTTTAGTGAATAGTTTGAAATTGATTACATGACTTGCGACATGAAACGGTAATGAATGAAACAACTGAAGAAAGAAAACAACAATAATCTACGTCTCAATGATTATATATAATGGATAAAAAGGAGATTATAATATAATATAGTACGTTATGCATGATATTGTAAAAATGATGGGTATGTACAATTAAGTCGATGTGCGTTATAATGGTTAGTGTAATATGCAAATGCTCAAGTCCGCACGACTAAATCGAATAAAAATCTACTACATAGGGAAACGTAATGGCACAACCTTGTTAGTTACACTTTTATCTACTGTGTTAGTAACAAACGTTCCAATCGAACGTGTGTGCGTAAATAGTAAGGCGTGAGATAGTGGTATAATGTCGATGTCGACTCGTTAGGCAACAAGTAAGATGATGTAATGTCGATTTCTGCATATAATTGCGCCAGAAGCGGCACCTTACGAAGGTAAAGGATGATTTAAGATTTTGCAACAGCAAAGGTTTTGCATATATTTTTACATATGCACATAGTTCGTTAATGTTTTTATATTTAGTATTGAAATTTTCTTTTTCCCCGATTATCAATAAAATTACGATCTATAAACATATTGCGTAAAAGAAAAATATATTATTTTATTCTTTTCGTAAAAAAAAAATTATCTATTTCGCTTGAATTAAATAAATTGTTAATTCCGTTGAAATATTGAACGAACGTTTATTGAAACAATCGTTAATTTAAATACGGCTTACCTTTCGCGGTGGCGGAATAGGATTACCCAGACCGTGATCCGAGCACATTGAGCTCAGGGACTCGCTGCTACGACCGTTGCTCAGTCTAGACGTAATACCGGATGGTGCGGGTGGCGGTGGATTTCGTGGTCTCTGTAACGTTGAAGTATTTGTCTTCTCCATACCTGCTCGCAGAAAAAAACATCTCATTGATATAACGATCAGAATATGAAAAATCTCTCTTCTTGCGAGATTTTTATTCTATCGAATGTACCATGTCCCGTCGACGAGTCGCCGCTCGGTGATCTCTTATGATGTTGGCTATTTAATGTATTCAACGAATGCGGTAGAGTGTGTAAAGTGTGGCCGGCTAAAATCGGCTCGCTAGTCGTACGACTGTGTGTCGACGTGGCCGACATAGGTAGCGTACCGTAGTGCGACGATGGCAGGACAACGCCGCTCGATGCATTCCCGGGAGGTGGTGGCGGCGGCGCTATTCGTTTCTTCAGTGAGCCGTGGATGTTCATCGAAATGTCCGGCGCCATGGGGGTAGGTACTGCATCACAAACATTAATATGCTGATCAAACGCAAATAATAAAAATACTTGTTGGGCGATAAGTAAATTAAACAAATATGCTTACCAGCTACAGGTTTCCTCGCTTGCGGTGGCGGCGGTGGAGGCATTTGCTGGCGATTCGTCGACGCGCTCGGAGAGGACCCACTCTGCAGGCTGTCACAGGTGCTACTCCGACTGCGTAGCGTTACCGGCGAATCACCCGATCCCGTGCCACCTCCTCCAGCGTACGATGGTGGCCTGCTGCGTGATTTCTTTTCGGGTGTCAAGCATCCGTTCTAATAAATATTCAATATATATACATATGTATATATATAAATATATATATATAAAATTGTATATATATATGTATATACATACTAAGTACAGTTTAATATAATGTACTCACTCTGTCTTCAATTATTGTTTCGTCATCGGAGAAATCCGTAGAGCCTTCATCGTGAGAGAGATTCCAGTCAATATTTACGTTATCGAACAACGTCTTCTGCCTTTGCAGAGCATGGCTCAACTAAAAATTAATTTGTTTCTTTCAAATGCGCGTTTTCAAAATGCGAGAAGAGAATATATTTTATATATTTAAAAAATTACGTGAGATAAAAATACAAAATAAAAACATACACAATATCACAAGACATGTCAAATTACCAATTCTTTGCACGTATGATGTCCCATTTCCTGTGCAATGTCTAATGGAGTTTTGTCCTGCTTGTTCCGATGTGACGGATCCGCGCCTGCTCGTAGAAGCAGCTTCATTGCTTCTGCTCTATCATGTCGCGCGGAAAGATGCAACGCCGTTTCACCGTCGATAGTTGTCCGATCGATACCGCCGCTCGGCATGTTTTGTACCAAGAAATCCACAATGTGCAAACTGTTTCCCATTTCACGTAGGATGGCTAAGTGTAACGCGGTCTCGCCTATATCCTGAAGTAGATATGGATTTTTTTTTGTAAAATATGAAATCTTTCTCGTATAAAATAATTTTAATTAGTTTCCTTACATATAAATAAACATTCCATATTTTAAGTTGAAAATATTAAAATTAAAATGTTTTGTATACATATATAACGTCTTTTATTTATTTAATTGTATAGTTGTAGAGATATTTTCGCTGAAGATCAATATCTTACCGATGTCGGCAGCGGTGCAGCCAGATCAACGTTCTCAGCATAGACTTGTAGTAGTTGTTGCAGGTCGCGGTTATTAACGGCATGCTCTAAATCGGAAAGTAGATCACGCTCATCCGCACACGTGTTCATTACATATCTTTTCTCCACGTACTTAGCACGTATAAATTCGTATCTCTCCTCCCTTCATGTAAAAACAATAAATATAAATGAATATCTAATTAACTAAAAAAAAAAACAGGAAAATAAATTTAAAAATATTTAATAAATCAATGACAGCAGAAGGTACAGACTTGGATTGTTGAAAACTAAGTATTTGCTTACATTGTTGACGTTGGTGACGGTTTGAGATTGTGATGTAACGACGCCTCCATCACCTCGTTGAACGTCTGATTGGTCATGTGCCGCGCAAGTAACAGCTGAGCAGTGCCCACGTTGTCCAGCGTCAGTGATTGTATCCGCGATATGTGTACGCCCAAGTCTCGGTGGATGCCGCTGCACTCTATGCACACTATTATGCCAAAGTTCGTCGACAGCCACGTAGCGTCTGAAAAGGAGACACAATTGTCGTTCGACAACAAAACGTCCCCGCGAGAACTAGAGCGCGAACCAAGTTGTCACTTTGCCCAGCATTGTCGTACAGAATCATATGCGACAATGCCCGGCCAACGAACTAATATCCATATCATATAATGATGTAAATGATATTCTTTCGAAAAACTCATATCGTAAAATATAACTTTATAAATAAACGATATTATCAGTGCGTATGATGTTTTTAACGCTGCGATATAACTGCTGCGTAATATAACACTGAATAGATTTAATATAAAAAAAAATATTCCATTATATATCTTAAAGAACGATTTGAAAGTTACAAATGAATCGATTTCCTGTCTCATAATACACTAATTTGATGGAGAAATCGGTTTAGCTACACGGCAATGTATAACGGATGGACTTGGCACGCGTTAGAGAAAGGCCGGCCGGCCGGCCGACCGGTCGGTCAATCTCTAACGATCTACGATATATCCAAGTTACCGTTCTGCGAGGAGCAATCGCAACACTGATCGTTTCCGGGTAACCGCATAACGCATCGTATCACGGCCTGCTGCAGCTCCACGAGGCTAGGATTGCCGCTCCCGGCCTCCGCCTTGCCGCTCGCATCAAACGCCCGCAGCAGTGCGCGCTCCTTACAATTTACCAGGACCGACATCCACGCACGTTGATCCGCCTCGTCCTCCGCTTGAAAGTGGTACGTTCTATTGTCTGAAACCGAGACAATGAGTATTACGCGGCGTCCGTTCATTGTGAAGAAACGGCGTCGTCGTCGCCCGGAAGCTACGCTCGGCCATCGAGCGCGGGTACTTACAGCTTACGAGATCGAAGCCTCGCTTGTCATCTGGCACTAACTTGATCTGGCAGGTCAATAGGTTCACTCTAGTAGGCGGTTTGTTCTCGTCCGCGTGACAGATATCGAGATAGCCTTCCGCCTGCACGGCGCATCGCCTCTTCTGCCAGACTCGCCTCATTTTGCCTTCGCTCTTCTTCAGCAGGTGACCTGAGCGAGTAACGCCGTGCTGCTTGTCACCTTGTAGCTGATGCAGCGAATATCCCGCGTTCGCGTTCGCATGCAACTGAGAATAATGCACGACGTCAAGTTTGATAATGAAATAAATAAATAAAATAATCCGAAATTGATGCATTTCAGATAAAAAAAAAAAAAAAAAAAGAAAGATACAAAGTTTTTATAGTTCCAGAAAAAAGTGCACATATTATAACACACTTTTACTATTTAACTCTAGCATTTAATTAAGTAGGTCAACGCGATAAATGAGACGATGTTTGAAAAGGATTATAGCGTGCCGTCGATAGCGAACGAGAGTGAAAAAGCAACAGTGCCAATTAAAGACTATTAGATCTACTTTTGCGGTCGCGCTTTCTGCGATGAATTAATGTTCAAAAGAAACTGCTTCGAGAAACAGCTCTCGGTGTTACCTCTTTGTCACATCCGGAACTCCTCAGGAGACTTCTAAGTTCCGTTAGTCGTCTCCTTTCTTCGTCTTGCGTCTGCCTGATTTTTTGCAGCTTCACGCTGAGATCGGCTACGTACGAGCCGAAGTGCTCGATGGTCTTCAAACCATCCTGAAAGTAACTGAAGTTCCGAACGCAAGTGTTAGAAAATTAGCGCGTTTCCTTTTTTTTTTTTTTTCGTTCCGAAGATGAAAAATTTAAAGAAAAAATATATTGCGATAAATCACTTAAGAGATTACGAAATATTAATCACGTCGTTACTTACTTTGTTTGTGCGTGATAATATTCGACTAGATGCTGCAACAGCTCGATGCCCTTCTTCGTTTTGATCTCGTTTACTTTGATCAGATACTGCAAGCAAATATAGACAAGCAATGATTGACAGTTCCTGCTGTTCGTCTTCTCTTTACCCTCGCTCGTGTCTTGCTCAAACACGTTTTTATCGAGCAATCGTAAAGACGATCTATGCACAAATACACAAAACGAGAACTGCACGTACTAAAACTGTAAATTTGCGAATGGGGATGCTAACTTCACGCAGCTCTACTTCTTTCCTTGAATATCTTCTCTCTCTCTCTCTCAATTTTTTAATAATAATATTATACGTGAAACATATGTACTTGTATGTGCTGCATCTGACCAGATATCAGACTTTACTGGTCGTTTGTTACATGATATCTTGATAGTAGCATCGCTCACCTCACACATTTGCAACTGAAACAACCGTCTCTCTTTCTCCATCTCGTCGGCGATCTCGGCGGGCGTGACTTCCGTGCGTATCAAACCGGCCTCCTTCGCGTGCTGCTTCTTCTCTTTCTCGATTTTCGCGTACTTGGCTTCGTAGTCCTTCCAGGCCTTTTCGAACGGCCTCTTCAAGTCACCCTTCACACCTCTCAGATCACCTTTCAGCACCGAATCCAACGGAAACATCACGATGTTGTTGATGTTCTGCATCTGGAATCGCGGAATTTAACATCGTCGATCACTTCCTTCTTTCTGTTCGTTACCGATTATAGACTGTTTTTTATTTTATTTTATACGTGTAAACAGATGCATGTGCATGTGTATATTTAAATGATTGCGTAATGTATAATTAATATTCAAATTGACTCGTATAACGTGATTCTGACGGTTTTAGCATTCTGATAAAAATATTAGCGGTGATACATCTGATATCTAGTAGATATCAGGCAGAAAATATCGTTTTTCTTATCTCTCGACGAAGAGATCTCTGCCGAGAGCGAGATTTCTTTCGGATTAACTGAGGCACGTATAATATTTCATCCGTTTATCGAAATAACCGGTCTCGGACGAGATTTGAATGGGAAATAGAGATGAAAAGTGCGAGCTTTCAGCATCTCCGAGAGAAAAGGGAATGGAAAATCTACCGCTCGGTTCTACCCGACCGGCAAATAGTGGGATTCACCGTTTTCGATCGCGCGTCAGCACTTTGCCTAGCTC
Source organism: Pseudomyrmex pallidus (assembly GCA_014825455.1). Classification (NCBI taxonomy): domain Eukaryota; kingdom Metazoa; phylum Arthropoda; class Insecta; order Hymenoptera; family Formicidae; genus Pseudomyrmex; species Pseudomyrmex pallidus. The sequence continues at coordinate 5,823 of QVNV01022837.1, read as the reverse complement.
GTCGTCGCCCTGAATAGAAACGCCAGCTACCTCCTCCTACCTGGGAGAGCCTGTCTGTTCTTCTCTCGAGGGCGATCCCTCGACCGCTTCACGACTCTGAGTGAAAAACTCAGCAGGAAAGTGCTCAAACGCACCGCATAATGGAGGCTGCGAGAGTAACGCGCCACCGACTCGTGAAGATTCCTTTCTCCGCGAAGAAAGCAGAAATCGCAAACAAAGGGGTGATGCAAGCATGCATCTTCCTCATTATTATCAAGTTGTTCATAAATAGCGCAAAGCTTTATTTAATTAGTAAGCGAGTTATCTTGGTCGTGTATTAAAAAAAAAATACTCCGACAATATTAAGTTACAATAATTTGTACAGTTGAAATTATTTTGCACCGTTAAAGAATTAAAAAAAAAAAAAAAAAAAATCAATTTCGATTACTATCAATTATACGAGTTGGAAATGCTATCTAGAAATCCGAGATCGACCCGGATACGATCGAGAAGTTTCTCATCAGAACGCGCACAAACGTTCGCGCGGATATTACTTCCGACCCTCGCTAGATACGAGTTGAACCGAAGCCAATATTGGATGTAGGATTCATTTTAACCAGTTGCGCATACATATGACGTCATCGCGCGATCATGGACGATTCGGGATCTAATGACTTGAAACGAAAAAAAAGTCGCGAATTTAAATTAAATCTCGCGATTGTTCCTGATGCGGAGAAATCGCGGCGAGTCGCGCATTTTAAAATCTTCAATAAGTATAAAATTCGTAACCGCTCGTGCGCGATAGAATCTAGACGAACCTTCACTATATACTTGCGCTCCATGCAGAGTCGCAGCTTATTAATACGCGTTCGTGCACGCTTCAGTAAACATAATTATCCCGTCGTCCCGTGAGACGTTCCGATTTGTGCCGCTAACCGCGGACTTAGGAAAATAGTCGGAACATAGAACCAGTTTAAAATCTGCATCGTCCGGCTTCTTAATCCGCATTAAGTTGAATTCTATTCTTCCGCCTCGTTTGCTATTAACGCGTTGATAATTATTTTATCTTGCAGAAATACTTGCACTTTTTCGCGATGAAATAAAAATAGACACAATGACTTTTGCATACGTATTGATTTCGCATACGTTGATCAATTTTTCGTCACCGAAAAATATCAGAGTTGAAACGTTTGTGTGAAAATTACTTTGCATTAATCGATATTACGTAAAAAAAAAAAAAAAACAATCAGCGTTGACTCTTTACCTTTAATTATCCTATTTTATTTATTACAAATATATGTGTGCACGTGTGTGTTTAGAATTTGTGAAATAAATCTGTATCGAAACACGTAAAAAATCAAGGTTGCACGCGTTACGTTTCGTTCTTTCAACGATGTCACACGATATTATCATTTGTCTCTTCAAGAAACGCACACTTCTTCCGTCTTTACCACACAACCGGATCTTTTTACAGAGACATCCTGTTATCGCTGACTCGCCGTGTAACACGCTCGCCGAATCGAGTTTCTTAATTCAGTAAAATGAACGTGTGTATGTAGCTCCAGGCGGACAACCGAGGAAGCAGCAGGAAATTACGAGCATACAGATGGTTCTCGTTTCTCTGACACGAGCACGATCGTCAGTACAGTACGCTCGGGCAGATAGATGTCAGAAAAAAAAGAGGAAACAACACAAGCGTGGCGAAAGGATTTTAACGTTCATTGTGAAGTGACGACATAATGGATTGAGTAACGCGTCTTGTAACCGAGACGGAGATATTCGTCTCCTGTAATCACATCCCCATTATATCTCTGCCCTAAAAATTACGCGAGACGAACATTTACGATTCGTTTATGAATTATTTACTGGTCTCATTAACATTAAATGTTGGATCCGGCTAATTGTGAAGTAATTCGCGGAACGAGACACATGCACACAATGTGTGAGATGACTTCATGAATATCGTTTCATATTTAGCATCACCGCCGTACAGATGTAAATCACAGATTAGAACTAGACGTACATCGTGTGTGAGCCGAGAGATGCAAAATCCAACACGGCTCTCCAAGTTGGGCGAACATAATGTTTGGGCGTTGAGGATTAAGCGCGTGGAGAATCGAAAGTCTGTACTATCGAATACGAATTTACATACATGTCTCATATTCATCATTCGTATTCATCAGCGACCCAGAATACTCGCGTGTCACCCGGTTCCATTCAGTCGCGGTTTCGAATAAGGTGAGAGGCTTACATTTCAGACGATCGAAAATTTTTTTCGATAAAACGATTTGCCTTTTCTGACAGGACGCCGCACACGTTTGCGAGTGTCGTGTCACCGGCGAGAAAACGAGGTCACAGGTACGCACGATGGCACTTCTACAACATACGTACGTACGTACGTTCGACGGTTTAATCGCGAAAGTCGAATCTCGTGTGCGACCGGCAATCTTCTTCGTAGCAGCCTCCGGGCGCGAAATTTTATTTCGTTGCGCACGCCAGCGCACGACGCACACACGCTTTTCATATATAATATTGATCGCCGGTTTAGAAATTCTATTTTTGCACCTACACTATCATACGGGAAGAACGTAATCACGCTATAGGCTAGGTCGTTGGCACCGGTAGTGTGACGATGGACCGTGAAGAGATTTTCCAATAACGCGTGTGCATCGCGCATCGAGGGCGCGTTTACGACCGCCCGTCGTTTTAATATATTCGTGCCTGGTGTTGATAAATCGAAAAATCCGAAGACGTCGAAGCGAATATATAAAAAGTGTCGGCGCGACTACGTTGTGAAATTTTATGTTATATATTTTTGATCACGTCAATGAGACGTACGAGCGCAATTTCTGCATTTCTTCACTGATTCTTTTTTAACGTTTTCTCACTCTTTCAATGTTTCTCTTCGTCAGCAGGTCTTTCTCGTTTTTTCAAACTACATATGTGTGAAACATATTTACCGCGATAAAATAAACGGCTAAAAGTGACAAGAAGCGAAATATGCATGTGGAAATATTACCGTATGTTCCGCTCCCCATACCGGGGAATATGCTGCAGATATTCCGTATGAGAACTGACAACACGGAATATTTCGTGACCTGCATAATAAACGTGTTAACATAAATTCTGCAGGTGAGACACGTACCAGGGTTTTCATGAGGGCGCTCAGTTCCTTCGTGACCACGGCGAATTTGAGAAACGCCGCGCCTATGTCCGGTTCCTGTTCCTTCAGCGCGGCATCGCCGAGTCGCTCCAGCGCTCTTCCTAAATACACCTCGTTGTCCACATGTGCTGGAAAAAAAAGTGACAAAGTCCCGTGAAAAAGAAATTCAGACCTTTTGTTTTTCACAAAATATAAATATGAAATTCTCTCTTCACGCATAAGATATCATCGCGCTACATCTTCAAACACACGCTACAATTCCATCCCAATCCAATTTCGAAATCATTTACGCGCGCTCCATAAATTTTCTACGCGGGCATCACGCGCGATTATTAATTCAGCGGCGAACATTCGTGCAGCGAAAGCGCGCGCCCGTTATTAAAGCCCGCGGCGCCGCGTGTTGTACCATTAAACGTTCGCAATCGCAGTTAATTTCTGACTGACCCGCACTTTTTCCGCGCGGCACGCAGCGGCAGAAGGTGCGCGGGACACGTCATGTGCACTCGCGCTGCACGCTCCTCGCGAATGCACAAGTCGTGTAAACAAAAAAGAAGAAAAAAATAAAATAAAACGATGGAAAAAGAAACAAAGAAGAAGAGAGAAAAATACTCGTAATTTTATCTTCTCCTACCGTAAGGCATTACACACCGCGTCAGTCGCATTCCTACATTCCGCGTTTGTACTTCGAATTACGAAGCAGCCTTGCAAGGCAGCCCGCCGCTTATGGAATGTACCAAACACGCTCGCGCGAGTTAGGTACATTCCTCTCTGGTTTTGTGCATCACGACACTACACCGAGAGCTGCTCTTTTTTCTTTCCTCTCTACCGCTTCTCTTGATCCTTCCGCTTTCCGAATCTGACGAAAGCAATCTCGGCGCGCAAGAAAATCTCCTTCTCGCTTTCCATATTCCGATAATCTCTCATTCTCGCTCTCTCTCTTCCTTTCTCGCGCCTGCTTTTCCTTTTGATACTTTTCTTCCTGTGTAGTTTCTCGACCAATATCGACATGCTCTCGCATGTATATATAAGTATGTGCGTACCATGAAGCGAGAGAGAGCGCGGAATCTCGCTCGACTGCAAAGCCAAATAAAAATAAAGACACTTCACGCCCGGTTCGTTCTCTCTCGCGACGAACGACTTTTCTCTCGACGCAAAAATCTTGTTCGTGTTTAGTCGCGTAATTCATGATCTACGCTACCTTTATGCAAGATATAATTAACATACATATCGGCACTTCGTCTGGGATTACGAAATAATGTTTGAACTTTATATAATAATATCGTACAATCAAACCTTTCAACAGTTACGATTTTCTTTCCTCAACAGTTTATTACCGTCTCCTTTCCCCGTTTCATCACCTTTCTTCTTCTGTCACGCACATTGCGCGCAGTTCTCTCACCGTGAGTACTCCACTCACACGCATGCGAGACTGTGCAGAATATTAGCAAAGAGTTGGGAGTTACTTGATTGTAATCATTTAACAGTTCATTTTTATAACAGTTCTCTTTCTTCCTTCACAATGCGCGGAAAATGACTCATTTCTCAAAGATACGTATTAATTCTTAAGTGTTTTATTTTAATCTCAAATGCGCTGAAACATTCGCAATGGGAATGAGATGCGCTCCATCGCTCCATTAATTACATTTTAAAACTCATCCAATATTTTGTTCTCCTCCACAAGCGTGTCTCGATGATTCAATTTTCTTTTCCAGTTTTGTTCCAGAACTTTCCTTCAATATCCGACCGCATATTCTTTTTCTCTCTCTCTCTTTCTCTTCATCCTCTTCACCCTTTCTCTCTTTTTTGAAAGACATTGCAATCTGATTGACTTCGAGTGACGTCGAAAGGAGTTTACCGTCTGACTGAAGGAGAAACGCATTCTGCTTTCTTCCAGGAGAAATTTCATTAGCCGAAGGAAACTTCTCAACAGGATGCATCAAAGGATATACGGAAGTTGAGAGGAGAGGAAGAATAAAAGGTATATCGTGTCCTTGTGTCTCGTCAAGCGGCGTTCAATTCATTCACGGCAATGCGTCGCAATGAACATGATCGCAATCCGTTCGACTGAGTGAGTAAAGTTGGCAAACTCGCTCATCCCTCACTCCTTTCCCCGTTTAATGAAACTTCCAATTGCATCGCATAAAAAGGGTATCTCTCTTCTCATTGGAGACAAGGCAATATTCGGGAAAACGTTATATCGCGCCTGTGTGTCTGCTTTAAAATGCAGCGTGAAAACACGTTTACGTGGACGCTGTCCGGTAACGGGAATAAAACATGAATAAAACAACGCGCGCAAGGAAGGAAGCTGAAATATCGGATTCGTGTTCCGCGCGAGACGTGTACCATACGTAGTAACATCGCAATTCTATAAATCATCTCTTCGATTGAATATTCCGACGTTTCTTCCCTGGCAGACGTAGACTTCTCCTTTGTGCCGCTCGCTTTTTCGTCGTGATCAGAGACTCCGGCGAAGACATATCGCCCGGTACGACCGAACGTCTCAGAAAGGAATAACTTTGCGGATCTTTTCCTTCATATCCACGTGGTTTCGCGTCATCGCTCTCCTTTTCATTCCTCCGATTCTCCGAGAGCAGAAGATTTATCGGAGCCCCGCGCTCCAATGCTCTCGTCGTCGAGAAATTACGCGGAAATTTCTCGCGGAAGAGCCTCGCGAGAATTTG
>QVNV01022825.1:0-13751 GCA_014825455.1 Pseudomyrmex pallidus | reverse complement strand
TTTTATACTTTTTATACTTTGTTTAATCGCCAAGTATACAAATATATTTTAATTATAATCTCAACTAAGATTGATGTTTGAATTTTTCTCAATTTAAGAATATTAATTTGTTTTTCACATAAGAAATTCATTATTATAGGTTTCTTTACACAGTTGTACAATGTATGTAATTAAACGCTTTTAATCATAAAGTCGTGAGTAACGTAAGCTTTTCATTAAGCTGTAATTGCGTCTTTATCAACTGAGATAACGCTACAACCATCAGAAGATCCTTAACGTTACTATTGAACATTTCGTCAAATTGATCACCAGTCATTTTCGGTACAGAATGTACCATATCTAAGAGAGCTCTTCCTACCTGAAATAGCAGAAACATTATGATAGAGCAATGAGTTTACAAGTGAAATAAACAACTATGCACCATAAGAGCTATATAATATACTTACTTGATTGTCTGGTAATTGTTGTCCTGATAGAACATCATCAACATATGCAAGTACTTGTTCTAACATTAAAGAAAGTTTGGAACAAGCTTCTGAGACTTGTGCAAGATCCATCATAGGTTCTATTCCTCCAGTAGATTTTATGCCAGATGCTTGAGATTGTGTCTTAGAACATAATTGCAACCCTACAACTTCAGGCTCATAACATTTAATCTATAAGAAAAAACCCAACAGTATTAAAAATAGCCTAAATATGTACACAAAGATAATGAAAACAAATTTATATATAATCTTTATGTTAGGTGACTAGTAACTTTGACAAACCTGAACTTTAACTGGAGTGAACATAGAACCTTGCTTGCCATTGGGTACTCCTAGTGGAACACATACATAAGCTTTAATTGCCATTCTTGTGGTATTTGCCAATGTAGTATCAACAGTCAAGTGTACTGGATTGTTACATTCTCTAACATAATATTCGTGAATAACAGAGGAATGTGTAGTAACCTAAAACATTTAGTTAGTGACACAATATCCAGGTGTAAAGGGTTCTAGAAGATAAAAAAAACAACCTCATTGCCAGTAGCCCACCAACCAACAATGTTCTCTTGTGCATTAACTCGGTGATTTAAGTCATACAAGTCCATTCCATAAGTCAGATCTGCTTCCACTTGACTTTCAGATTCTTTGTGTGGCACACAAAAGCAGTTGGTTACTTCAACAATTCCTTTCTCTACAGTGCCTGAAATGACAAAAGATACATCTGTTTATTTATTGAGTCACACATGTATAAATTACAAGAGAAAAGCATTATGAATATATGAAAATTTAACAGACTGAAATAAATATTAGGGATAAAATATTACCTAACAAGGTGCCAATAACACGCACAGACTCTGCTTTTCTTCTTTCATAAGCATCTACAATTTGAAACAACACAACTGGATGCACTTTAACAGTAAGATTAAGCGCCATGGTTAGGACGTACTATGACGCTTTAGGGAAATGAAAGAAACGTGTTCACTGCTCACGTGCTCTTCTTCAGGAAGAGTGAGGAAGGGATATATAAACACTTTTTGTTATAACAAAATAAGCCAGAGAGTAGACTCTTCTCTGAATGGGCAAAGTGAACGCCATCTGTCAGCCATGGACATGCAAAGTTCCGGAAGTTGTTTTTTGGAACACATGCGATGTGATTGGTTACATTTGAAGTGTTCATTGTTATTCAACTTCCGTTTCGCGGGCAAATTGGTCATAACACTCAAAATACAGTTGCAGCTTACAGTTAAGACACGGAATCAAACAGAAGTCAGGATTATTCGAGCACAAACATACTCACGAAGTATTTATAACTGCAACTTTTTGGATTAAAAGAGAAACATGCATGTATTAAAACGAGGTAATTTAAAAATCTCTCTCTTCTGCATTCTTCACCGCGTGTTTACTTCTGTCTTATTTAAGTATCTTTAAATTTAACTTTGTTATCAGACGGACGAAAAGAGGCTGTTCATTTTGACAAAATCACCGCAAGGATCAAAGCACTATGTTACGGCTTGGATATGAATTACGTGGATCCAGTAAGGATTTTATATATTTACATTACATGACTATAAATATATTGTAAAGATCTTAACTACAGTCCTCACACTGTTTACAGTCTGTCATCGCTCTTCGCGTTATAAAAGAACATTTGTATTCCGGAATGAAAACAGTTGAAGTGGACAATTTAGCAGCTGAAACTGCAGTAAGCTTGATCTCTCAACATCCAGATTATGCAACTCTGGCTGCCAGAATTGCCATATCTAATTTGCACAAAGAAACAGAGAAGACTTTTAGCAGTAAGATGTCACATGTTAATGTTGATTGATATTGACACTACATTCTTTATCAAAGCAAGAATTTGCTATAACTTGTTGCACATTTCAGAGGTGATAGAAAAACTATACAAAGCAAAAAACCCATTCACACAAGAACACTCACCTATAATTGTCAAGAAATATTACAAGATTATTCAAGCCAATGCAGACAAAGTGGATTCGGCAATAGTCTATCACAGAGACTTCAGTTATAGTTACACTGCGTTTAAAATGATTGAAAGCAATATTTTGTTAAAACTGAACGGCAAAGTCATTGAAAGGCCGCAACACATGCTGATGAGAGCTGCTATAGGTATTCACGGTGAAGATATCGAGAAGGCTATTGAGACATATAATTTTCTGTCAAGTCAGTATTTTGTACATTCTGTGCAGACATTAGATTCTGCGTGTACTGTTATTCAACAAATGGCTAGGTAATTGGTTTTTATTGATGTCAACTTCATTAGACATTCCAACATTCTTAATTGAAATATTTTTTGTTTACAGCTCATTTCTAGTAACAATGTCTGAGGATAGTATAGATGGAATATTGAATTCGCTAGAAAGATGTGCTCATCTTTCTCATTACAACGGTAACATAGGTTTCAATGTACACTGCATTCGAGCAAAGAACACACCCATAAGAGGCACAGGAGGTGTATCGAATGGATTGGTGCCTATGTTGAAAGCATATAACACATCAATGGGAACTGTTTTCAGAAAGGACAGGGAAGGATCGATTACCGTATATGTAGAACCGTGGCATGCCGATATCTATGAATTTTTGGAACTCAAAAGAAATACCGGTTAATATCTTCAATATCTTTTGCTGTGTGAGTTTTGTACATCTTTATGTAAAATTGTTTTGTACATGTTATAGGTGATGAACAATTGAGGGCTAAAGAAATGTTTTATGCATTGTGGATTCCAGACCTGTTCATGCAACGTGTTTACGACGATGACGTTTGGAGCCTGATGTGTCCGCATGAATGCCCTGGATTAATTGAGGCTTGGGGTGATGAGTTTAAAAATTTATATACTAGGTAGTTAATTTTATATTAAGTAATTTTTAAGTTTAATTATACGCATTGTATGAGGCTTGTGTAGCTCATAAAAGAGATTTTTATATTTTCAGATACGAAAAAGAAGAACGATATAAAAAACAAGTTAAAGCCAGGGAATTGTGGATTCTCATTGTTCAAATGCAAATCGAAACAAACACGCCGTATATAATTTATAAAGATCAGTGTAATCGTAAATCGAATCATCAAAGTCTAGGCACAATTAAGTGTGCCGGTTTTTCTCCCGAGGTTGTCGCTTATTCGAGTTCTGACGAAATTGCCGTGTGTAATACAGCTTCGATTGCTGTCAACATGTTTGTGAACTCAACCGAAAAAACATTCGATTTTTATAAACTTAAAGAGGTAGTGAAAGTTGTCACTCGCAACTTGGACAAAATAATTGACGCGAATTTTTATCCTCTCAAAGAAGCGCGTTCGTCTTGCTACAGACATAGAGCTATTGGTAAGTTTATCATTTTTGTATGCAAATTGTACCACTATGCGTTTCACACTCATTTGCAATCCACGTTTCGAACGTAGGTATTGGTGTACAAGGTTTAGCGGATGCGTTTATCTTGATGAGATATCCGTTTGAAAGCGAGAACGCTAAAGAACTCAATATTCAAATTTTTGAAACACTATATTACGGCGCGTTAGAAGCTAGTTGCGAAATAGCTGCCAAAAAAGGTCCTTACGAGTCGTACGATGGTAGCCCAATTAGTGAAGGTGTAAGTATATATTCAAGAAAAAGTTTGTTATACATATTATTGTTGTTTTTATTGGCTACCGTGTTATTTTGTTGTTGTAGATCTTGCAATACGATATGTGGAATGTAAACCCAACAGATTTATGGGATTGGGACGCGTTAAAGGCAAAAATTGCTAAACACGGAGTGCGCAATTCTTTGTTAATAGCTCAAATGTCGGACGCATTTATGGCGCAAATGTTAGAAACTACTGAATCAATTCAACCTTATACAAGCAACATATATATGGTGCATGCGTTGTCTAAGCGATTTCCGGTTGTTAATACGCACTTGTTGACAGATCTGATTGAAAGAGGTCTTTGGGATGATGAGATGTATAACAAAATCGTCGAAAACGGATCTATACAAGTAAATATACTTTGTTGTTTAATTAAATTGTGTGTGTGTATTAAGGCAATATTGTTTTGACATTCTACGTAAATATTCAAAAAAATGTGTGTGAGAGAAAATTAAACTCTTACCATTTTTGTTTATAGTATATTGAGAATATACCTGAAGATCTGAAGTTGCTTTATAAGACTGTTTGGGAGATGCCACAAAAAATTTTCTTTGAAATGGCAGTCAATCGTGGACCTTTTGTCGATCAATCACAGAGTTTAAATGTTTATTTAAAAGATCCGATAAACAAGCTTACTTCAATACACTTTTTTTCTTGGGAGAAGGTAATCATATGTTGCACGTACGCGCGATTATATATTAGCGTTTTTTGAAATGTCAAATATGCATTTTTATTTACAGGGATTAAAATCCAGTATGTATCGTCTCGCAACGGAATAACGTGAGGAAAGACAAAAATCGGATTGTAGGAATACATGAAGAGACAAAAAAATACTGCCTAAGAAGCTGGTTTTAATTGTGGAGATAAATGTTCTTAAGAAACATGTTCAAAACATTAGTTTGTAACTAGTATATATTGTTTACAAAAAAATTGTTACATATATAAAATAAGTCTTTTAATTTCATATAATAGATTAGTTCTCAATTGTGTAATAAAAGAATTGCACATATAAGGAAACTGTATTTTGAAACTCGAAAAAAATATATATATTTGATAAAAACATAGTGATTTTCGCTGAGTTCTTTTCTCAACAAATAATCAACAGAGTAAATAAATAATATGTAATAGAGAAAACACAAATGTTTTTCAATCTCGATTTATAAACGTCCCACTTTAATATTGTGTGCTCATTGGCCGATTCATTGCACGTTTATTAGTGCATCGTGTTCTCATTGGCCAAATATATCGGAGTGTATAGGCTTAGCACGTGCGAATGTATTTGTCGACAGATGTTCGAAGAGATGTAAGGTGTTCACGAACAGTTTTGTGGAATTAATTACATAATTATCTCGAAAAAGACAATTAATTTACGATGAAGACCTCTCGATATAAAAAAGCTCGGAAGAATCTTGCGTTTTACATACACAATTACAAGTTTCATCAACCATTTCAAATTCTCATCGATGGAACATTTGCGTTTGCCTCATTGCAGGTTAGTTGTCATATGACATTTTGACAACTTGCTTATTACAGATTTTAATATTAAAGGTATATATATTGAGTTTTATGTATGTGTTACTTTTATGTTGTTTTTATATTGTCTTTTATGTCTGTTCGATTATTATTTTTAGAACAAATTTAACATACAAGAGCAAGTTAAGAAATATTTTCAGTCTGAGATAAAATTGCTAACAACACCGTGCATTATTTCGGAAACTGAAAAATTAGGTGCATTTTCTCCCTCAGTTACCGGTGCTATGCAAATCGTGAAGCAGTACGCTATGCACAGATGCGGACATGAAAAGAAACCAATAAGCGGTTCAAAATGTTTGCTATCAATGATAGGAAAAGAGAATAGTTCAAGGTGCGTATTCTGAAATAAATTTTTTTCATAATTGGAAATTACTTCCTATTTATTTTTTTATTTTAGATACATTGTTGCCACACAAGACCGCAAACTTCAAGAAAAATTAAGAACAATTCCGGGAGTACCTTTAATGTATTTACATGGGAAAACACCCACACTGGAGTCCGCTTCAAAAACAAGCCGTGAACATGCCGAAGCTATGCAAAAAAGTTTAGGTATGACTGTTTGGGAAAAAGAGAATGTAGAGATACTGCGAAAGGAAGCGGGAATAATAGACGAGAATAATGGTAAATTGAAGAAGAAGAAGAAAAAGGGAGGACCGAATCCACTTAGCTGTTTGAAGAAGAAGAAGAAACCTGCAGTATCAAGCAAAACTGGAATAAAATCTGGTAAAATCGGAAAAAAGAAAAAGAAAAAAATAAAAATAGCAGCACATGTTAAAGAGGCATTAGTAACAGAACTGAAACATAAAACGTAGAAGTATTTATATGTAAAAATTTGATATTTTGAACTTGTGTATCATACTATGAATATATTTTGAACATATTTTTAATAAAATTGAAACATTAAAGAAAGATTAAAATACACGTTAATCATATTTTTTTCAATACATAATACACATATCTCGTTTAATAGTTTTTATTTTTTCAAGAGAAAAAAAATGATTAAGGTATGCTAAAGTAATCTATAAAATATATTTAAATTATGAAAATGCTACAGAATAGGGTAATACAAATAAGCAAAAAAAGTAATAGTTCTAGGAAAAATGTACAATATCCTTCAATGTAATATTGAATATCAGAAGATAACTATTTAAGATGTCTAAATATATAGTTAGAACACACATAAATCTGGAATTAGGAACTTCCACATGTAGAAAATAATATAAAAATGTTGAAAAATAATATTTTAAATATAAGTGACACAATATTATTTACATCTTTATACTAAGAGAAAATGTTCAAAGGCATGTAATACTATATTATATGTGTCTAATATATATGCATATAAAATAATAATAATTAAGCAGTAGCAGATTTACATTTCAAAAAAAAAAAAAAAAAAAAAAAAAAAAAAAAAAAAAAAAAAAAAAAAAAAAAAAAACAAATTCCTGATTTCTTCTTGGATAAAAACCTTAGAATATACAAGATTTGTACAATAGACGTTCTGCTAATATTATTAGTATTTTTATTATTTAACATAATAGTTTTCTTTATATAATATAGATTTCTTATACCTTTTACTTTAAGAAAACGGACTATTACAGTTTAAGAAGTGATATGTGACATCTTGAAGTTAGAAAGTCTGAGCTTTGTTAGTTCCTTTTTTTTTAAAGATGTAAATCTGCCACTGCTATAAACAATATTATTTTACGCTTAATATAAACATTTTAATTCAATATTCAATTATATAAGAGAAAAGTCTATACACTTTATCTTAATTCAAGTGAATATTATAAAGTATATTATAATTACAGTTATAATCAATATATCACAATATATTATATATATATAAATTATAAACATAATTATAATGACTGTATAATATTGTTATTATATAATTATCACATGTGGTGTTACTTATTCCATTAGATTTTTCTAGTTCACAAATCACTAGTCACAAAAATATATAGAATCCTTTTCAGTTAGAAAATCGTGCGTCTAAACAACTATTAAGCGAGAAAGTTTCGTTTCATAATTTAAATTGAGAGGTTTTTTAACTGCGTTCTCTTTATTTATAAATATGATTCATCAGGGATTATGAAATCTATGCACCGCCTTTACGTTTTATACATAAGTCAAAGTTTATGAAATTGAAGAAAATAAGTGTCACGCATCAGCTTATACAGATTTCAGAAATTTGCGTTTACTTATTGATTCGTCACACATGTAGTCACACTGATCTCTGACAAGCAGTGTTTACTTTTCTAGGCGAATAAACAAAAACAACATAGAAACAAAATTTCTTATCAGCGTTAGTACCGAATACTCCTGACAATCGTCAAATTAACAATAGAAAATAAACTTATATAACTTAAAATATTCATTTACTGTCACGCCTAGAAAATTGAAGAAAACTACTAATCCTGGAGTAGAACGAATGGATACAGATCAGCAGTTTTTTCTGAAGTGTTTCTCCAATCTTGTGACTACTTCCTAATAACATATATATCGACTAAAATCCTTTAATAACTCTTCGTTGAGCTATTAATGTAACTTTAATTCTATAGTCCGATTTAATCAAATTAATCAAATAAACAAAAAATAAACTTACCTAAAAAGACAAATTTCTTAGAAACTATTACTTCTTTTTCGAACTTTTTTTAAAAGAACTGTTTAGAATATCATGTACGAAGTGTCGCTTCCAAGGCTAGAGAATTGAAACGTTTGTTGAAGCACACATTTAACGAAATCACACATTAAATAAAATCAAATCTGAGTGTTTGACAAAAAATAGTGTGTGTTAACAGATCCACATAATGTGTGTTCTATGAATTACCAGTCTTTAACACTTCTGTGTGAATATTGCTGTTAGATAATAGTCTCTTTTCTTTAAATAAAACATAGAAAATCTTATATGGTATCGTCTTTGATTGAGTTTGCGAACGACGGTCAAGGATGCTGACCCAGCAATGCACGTGCGGCCATAGCGAGCATTTTCATTCGGCGCGTCGACCGATGATTCGGATTATTTGTTACAAACGCAGCTAATTGATTTTGTAAAGTCATTAGTACCGTGCCCATATGTTCGCGCGTTACAGGATCGTTCGGATCCAAGTTTAGTATTGCTTCCTCCAACCACCTGTGAGATAAATAAAAAGAGACTTAACTACAGTTTGTATACAGACCATTCACATAAAGACATTTTATAACAACGAATGACACACAAACGGAAATAAGTCGTAATCCGTACGCGCGAATTAAAGATGATCACCTGTGTTTTAACTCGGTACGATGTCCTAAATCAGCGGATAACTGTTGGACGAGCGAAAGAATCACAGGTTGCTGCAAGATGCATCTAGTACCTTGTCCTTGCGCGTTTGGACACGCAAATACTCTGGAAGGCTCTGTTTTCTCACATACTAGTACTACTAATCCTAAATCGCTTGCACTCAGAGCCTGTTGGAAAGCTGCGTTAAATTGGCCTCGTTGAAGAAGAGACATCACACGTGCCTGAGCATCAGCTGCAGTAGTCGCCGGTATAGCGGGTGTTGTAGCTCTTGATCTATAAGATTTAAAAGAAAGAAAGAAAGAGAATTTATCCTACTTTCGAAATCACATTTCGAACACTTTGAAGTTTTCTTACCGCGCGGTAGACATTTCCGTAAGTTGTTGGCTCAGATTTTCTCGTATGGAATCACGAACTGTGCGTATGGTGTTATCTTGTAATCTAGTCAGAGCTCTATTCAGTTCAGTTTGTAGTTCTTCGCGTACTAATGCCGATAATGATTCGCTCAATTGTTCGTAACGACGCTGATGTTGTTTTTCAACAATGGCCTCGACACTTTGCAAATCTATAAAAGAGATTACGTTGTACATATAAACGATAATTAATTATCTTCTCTCGGTGATAGAAAGAATAAACTACTCACACTCGCGAGTACCCTTGAAAAAAGCATCCTGAATTTGTTGGAACATAACTTGACAAACCTTTTCCATACTAGGCAGGAAGTAGGTAGAGAACGTTTCTTTGAATACAGCATCTAGTGCTGGTTTCGCCGCGTTCGCAGCTGTCAAAGCTAAAGTATCTTTTACATTTACACTACTTATTAATTCGGTTATATTTTTTTGGAAGAGTTCGTCCATTTGATTCGCGTCTAATCTCATTTGCTGCTTCAGAGGCTTAACTGTATCTTCAACTGTACGTGGTAAGGTACTTTCAATCTTATCTTTGATCATCGTCTCGAAACTGTCCAAAAATTCATGTTGTCGAGCCATTTGACGGTATAAAGTTTGTTCCAAAGTTGCATTCTGCTGTTCGGCCATTCTCGCGAAAGCGGATTCTATTCGCGCGGTTATCGGCGATTCTTGCTGTAATCTATTCACCTCGGCGCGCAACACTTTCACCTCCTCACTTTGATCTTGAATTATTTCCATAATAGATTTCAATTTGTTGCTTATTTCGAGATTAGTCTCGTTATATAAACGCCAAGATAGTACATTGTCATCAGTCGGAAGAGTTGCTTTCGGTTCATCCGGTGTTTTCTGTCTTTGCGCGGTATTCTCATCGTCTTCGGGAAATTCCTCCGACTCTTGCATCGCGTGCACGTCCTTGAGTAAAACCATTGGGATATTAGACCAATCTTCGCCGGTATTTGCCTTTGTTTCCGGCTTGTCGTCGATTTCGGTCTCGTCTGATTTTGAAAGAGACAAAATTTCTCTCACTTCTCTAGACGGGCTGCTGCCGTTACTGGCAGGCGCCTGATCTTCCATCTCGTTTGATGATGAATGGATGAGTGGTGGATCAGATACGTTGAAAGCTTGCGCTGCTTGTGCGAGAGAAGGACTGTTTGATAAAACTTTCCTATTTCTATTATTATTTACTATTTCCGGACTTTCGGGAGTGGATTCCAATTCATTATTTTCTTTCTTCGCGGGTGAGCTGAACGCGTCGGGTGTCATTAAGTTCAATCCGCCGGTATTGTGATTGATCGTTGTTTCAATTGTGCCAGATAAAGCGTGTTCCTCTTTGCAATTCTTAGTAATGCCGTTCTGATTCACAGTTTCCGTCTCTGGTAAATCATTAATATTCATCGCAATTTGTGCAAGTATGTTCATGAAACGACTGTTTTGCGAAGCAGGTTTAAATGCAATGTGACACTCCTGCAACGACTTTGGTTGGACTAGAAACATGTTAATAACGAGATGTTCATCGTTGTCATCGATCTCTTCCATTGAACATAGATCTTCCAGCAATTCGCCAGTCGATCGTATTTTACGTTGGGCGGCGTCGACGATTCCGAAACTCAAAATTGGATACGGCAAAAGAAATTCCGATATTGCGCTCACACACGCTACTGCTTCACTTTTATCTTTCGAAATACTTAATATATATAAAATTTTATTATATATGTCTGACAAAAAGAGATATCCAGCGCTAAGATCTAATCCCGCTTTCAACACCGGCATTTTGCCGGTGGAAGGATTTGGAGCAAATTTGATTGTTTGTAAACAAGTCCACACTTCGCAGGACCATACTTTCAATTCTGTATTATTGTCACATCCTGTCACAGCAAATCTCCAAAACTGGACACTAAAGAAACAACATTCTCTTCAAATTGCAAGTCTATTTGGCAAACGTGCATTTACAGTAAGTACTGGGTAAGAGCCAAATGATGAGATGTTCAAGCATCAAAATAGAAGACGCGACACGCGTTTGTAACTAAAATTTTCGCTCTTATCCGATGATTACTGAATATTAAACCGATTAGATGATTTTGAAACACTCACTCAGGTAGATAATTTTTGTGATCGTCGAGGAAAAACAAGCAAGAAATAGGCCGCCCGTCATGAGGTCTCCACTGATGTAAACAACGCGGCTGTGATTGGCTATTGTGAGAATTACTGTGCAAGTACACCTGGAAGAACTTTACTTGTCCATCTGCACTGGCTGTGGCTAATGCGGTACCATCTGGACTAAGCGCTGCCTCCACAATCATTCCTGAATGCTGGTCAATTTCCATCATACTTCCGTTTTCCTTGAGAGTTGGATCTGTCGCCTAATATGAAAACAATTAAAACAGTTTCTCACATCTCTTTCTTTGTTATTAGTCGAAAACTATGAGAAAGATGCGCGCTTACATCTAATGATTGATATTTCGATGCGCTCGTGACCGACCACAATTCGACCTTGGTACCACGAGTCAAAACCAACAGTTTTGATACTTCGTCAGCGTCGGAAGAATCGTCTTCTGGGATGTACGGACACCAGATAACACGGTGATTAATTCCAGAAATATCTTCGGCATCTACTTGTAACACTAAACTACATAATAATTCAGACGGCGTTGGTTCGATTGTGTGTATAAAAAGTGTTCCTGTACAATCAATACATGCAAGAATTGCATTTGAAACATGGGCGAACGCAAGATCTTGAATAGCACCACGCATTCCTCGCAGAAGAGCTCTATGTTCTAGTTCCTTGTATACAACACGAACTACTCCACCACCTGTACCAACTAAAAGACGGAGAAAGTTTGAGTGACAACGTAAATATTTGCTTGAAAGATTAGATTCAATCGTACGAACGCGAGTTTTTTTTAAAAAAAGCAGAATATTATGAACGTATCTGCAACAAGATCACAGCAAACAGCAATCCTACTTAATGTTACCTTTTATACCATAAGCTAAGTATTTTCCAGAAACATGAACAGCCAACAATTGGCCGGCGTACAAATGATGCTCCCATGTGAAATCAACGATGTTTTTCAATTTCACTTTTGAACTGCCATGATCATGGTCACCAGGGGAAGGATCTATAGTTACATTTGTGCTACATATTTCCACTGAGTGTTGATTCTCCTGTCCATTAAACTGCCTGTAAAGACAAAATGTTTTATATCAGTATATGTGTGTGTACAAAGTATTTATACAAAGGAAGAAAAAGATGAGTTCAGGTACAAATGACATATCATAGAAGGTTGTGACACTGAAATTAGAAGTGACACATGATGCTACAGATAAGAGGTAGGGGAAGTACAATAACTTGCTGACTTTACATTATTTACTGACGTTATGTGATACAGAACAGTACAGTATACTCCATCATATAGATGATTTTCTAATTGTGTGTACAACAATACAAAAACTTGGCTTTTAAAAATCTCAAGATGCTTCTTGATCAAAATGAATAAACTAAATGTGTTTGGTCAACAAAGATCTCTGCAATTTCCCAAAAATAACCAGCAATTTCAGATTTAACAGTTGTTACTTCTATCTGATCATAAACACACAAAAAAAAAAAAAAAAACAACTCTTGTCACATATCTGCTTGTTATTATGTAATCAGAAGAAAAAATTGCTGTTTATTTGAAAAATGTAGCTTTGAGCGCAGACCTGTGTTGATCAGTTCTCTACACACTTCGACAAACACAAATTACACATGGGGTTTCAAAATTTTTTTTAGATTTTTTTGCAACTCCAACGTTTTTCGAAATGACGATTTCTTGGTTGGCTTACACTGTCTGAGGATAATGAACTGCCAGTCTGTCCTCCCCGGTCTTGATCATGTCGTCGGCCACTTCCCTGAAAGACAGAGAGTGGGATGTATAGAATCTCTCGCGTGTAGATATCGCCGGAATAATGCGATTCCTAACCCTTAACCGGTGGCCACCAACGTGCCCCACGCGCATTGTTACTGCCGCAATCGCTGCGAGATAACAATCGTTCGTCTGCACTTACCTCTCAGGCATAAATGCCGGTTGTTCGCTGTAACGTTCCGGATGAATGGATCAATCGACGAACAATCGCGCGCTCATTACCGGCGCGTTCGCACGTTATTGGCGATAGCAGATCAACGCGGAACAGGGAGTCAATTCAAGAGAGTTCAGCGAAAGTGAAACGTCAGGCGGCCATCACCCACTTGTCAGTAAACGAAGCGGAAGCCAGACTCGCCAACCTTCTTCTTCTTCTTCGCTTAAATGGCTCAAGCCCCTGCTCGAAAGGAGCATACGCCAGTGATGGGAGATCGAGCCGGACAGCACCATGAGCACCGAGGTGGAGAGAGCCACTGGGAGCACGCACACAAGCGAGAACCGCCGT
>QVNV01022824.1:0-13670 GCA_014825455.1 Pseudomyrmex pallidus | reverse complement strand
GACATTAAAAAAAATAATAACGTTACCGACCATTTCGATTTAATAAATTGATTTAAAGTGATAATGTGATAGAAAAACCGGTTTTAGCATCAACAAAATCCGGCCCTACGTGATAGAACTACCCTAAATTGTCGTTCTTCATTTGTAACATATTTTTGTACAAATAGTTTATTATATTTCGTCAATAATTATATTCTTAGTCATGCATAATACGTTTGTTTTTTTCTTGTAAATTTTAATGGATCCCTTCTAGCATTCACGAAATCCGGCCCTGCGTGATAGAACTACTTAAGTAGACATTATCGAACTTTTTGATGTAAAATGTATAGTTCACAAAAACAAGATCTGCATGATCCAACCAATGAAAGCAAGACCAGAGCACGATCCGATCGATAAAAGCAAGAGATTGTCTTCCGATCTTGCCATCGTGAACTATATACTATGTATCTTACCATAAAAGAAGGGCTATAACAATGTGCAACAAAAAATAGATTCCATTTAAAAAATTCAAGATGACCTTGTTCTGACTTTGGCGACGCCACTCAAGCTAATAATATCAGTAAATGGATCTTTTTACATCCTACAACTTTTGTTTCAAACATTTTTCTATAAAACTTATATTTTCTGAGTTATTCAGAGATACCGACCTTTTTCCCCGCCCTGTATATCGAATTTAAGTTAAGTTGAATTTCGAGTAACAACATCTAAATTATCGCATTTTGTGTTTTTGTGTTTTATTTTTGATAATGTAAAACTGTGCTCATGTAATTTATGTACAGATATAACAGATAAATATAATTTTACGACAATTCTTGAGTCAGAAAACGTGCTACAAGTGAGTTAGATGTACATGAAAAAAAAATCGTCTTATAGATTTCTTGCATTGTCGATTGAATTACATTATTTTTAACCGCAGTAGAGATTCGAAACAAATATCCGTTATTCGTTCATTCTACTTTTCGCACTATCTTCCCATTCCTAAGAAGAATATTTGAGCATGTTAACAACTCACGTGTTTTAACCTGTAGAGAGCCGGCATTTTTCCTTTAAAATGTTGAATTTTTTTACCGTAAAATGTATGCATGTACATACATATGGAACCTACATGTTGCGCAAAGTTTCCGAGTTTGTTGCTGGCCACTATAGTGGCCAGAGCAACCCTTAACGATATGACCAATGTTGAAAATTTTCGAACATCGAGTTTTAGCAGTAGTTCTAAGGGTTTTTGATATCGTTAATTACGATTTTGATGTCAGATTATCGAAATTTTGCACAGAAACAATGTTGCCAATCTAAATGAGTCTGAATGAACAACAGCAGTTACATTCATATATGAAACTTTTATTCAGCGTTACTCAGAGCTAACGGCGTGGACGTAGAAAGTTTAGTAGCTCCTTTTTTGTTTTATAAGTTTTTTGTTATTTTTGTATTTTTTAATTTTTTATTTTTCTGTACTTATGCCGGCGCACCAAATTTGATTGCAGGAACATATTGTGTGGCAGCGCTTACACATACCCAGATAGCACACTGAGCAATATTTGTAGCAAGTTGCCAACAACTTGCTACAATTTTGCTCAGTGTGTGCTATCTGGGTATAAATACATGCTTCACAAGCACAGATACATTAATATATATGCATTGTATATTAATATTTATTATGTATTTTTATATGCACATTAAATAGTTATCTATTTCTGGCCACAATAGCGATCACTGCAGTCCTCTAAAGGTTAAAACAACAGGTTTCTGAACACTGCCAAACAAATCTGATTGATCGCTTTTTTACTTTTTACAATACAAAGAGAGTGAGTAGACGAAAAAGAGAATTTGTTACGCACGTTTCTTCTCTTCCCTGAATTCAATTTAACGTAACTTTGCGCGCGATGTATATAACCTTTTACTCTTTATTGCTTTTTAAAACATTTTTTTTTCGAAAATGTATTCTTTGCATAAGCGGTAAATATTGTGATTCATAAACAAGATGAATGTATTGTCGATGACATTATTACCGAGAAAATGCTTCATACAATGAAGAGTGAGAGTGAGCATGTACGCTCGCGCGTGAGAGAAAAAAAACAGTTAAAGTATTAAAAAGGCTGTGCCGTAAAAGAAAAAAAAACAGAGAAAACTATGTAGAAAAATATCCGTGCGACAGTTTTTTCTTTTTCTTGCCTTCTACTAGTGTATGTATGTAACAAGCGAGATATAATCGGCACACGGACGCGAATCCTAGAACTTCCTCTTTTTTCTCTTTAACACCATTGCCAATCACTCGGAGTGAGATGCTCTCGTTTTATGACGCTGAAAAATCAAGTGGATCTCTCTTTTCGAGCCTGCATGCGCGTTTTTTCTTTTAAATATAGTAACTGTGTTTATATATTAACACATACAATACTTAAAAATTATATACCATCGATGTTCTTCACATAAGGGATTTTTTCTTCGAAAGATATTGAATAAAACGCAATTATTGTCTTCTCAAGATTAAGTATTGTAAAGACGTATAAAGACATTTTTCTGATTGTTTTTTTTTTGTTTTTTTTTTGTTTTTTTTGTGAACTTTGTATGTTTATAAAGGCTGCGTTTTAATATTCACTGCCAATACTAAAAATTTATACTTCACGTGTCTTGTAGATTTCTAGTACTGGCAGTGAGAGAGAGAGAGAGAGAGAGAATATCGGAACGCAGTCATATATTCAGAGAGAGATAACAACTCAAGTGAGAGTCAGAGTTAATATTACATTTAAATGATATTGTATATCATATTATATATATATTTATATATGTGCGCGAGATAAAAGATAATATATTGTTAATTGTTATTTAGAAAGCAAGATTTCTGAACGTGGTCCGGAATTGACAATCTTGGCTACATTTAAAGAGAAAAAACTTTTTTACGATAAGTGTGTTATATCCGTGCATTTTGCACGCGACATAAGAACGCGCGCGGTATTGTTGGCACAGAAAGATTTTTATACATATTTATTTTATCCTGAAACAAATTCCTACGTAAAGGAATTGAGTATTTATGATTTTACCTGTATAAGAACATCATTGCATTTACGTTCATCAGTTTGAATGATAGCACAAAAGTCTCATATAGGTCGATTCAATTTTGAACCTATGCTGAGATTGATCGTCTTATATCGGGGGAGAGAGGAATCTCACAAGGAATAATAGATCAACTGACTATCAGTTCGAAATTATATTTTTAATTAATTTCTCATATTGTACAGTTTAGTACTTTTGTTCTCGATCATATATTTACTTGTACATTCGGGAACAACAAGGTTGAGATACAATTGTTTTTTTTTATTATTAAGAATAAATGAACGTGTGCATATGAAGAAAGAAAAGATAAAGAAAGAGAAAGGTGGAGCCAAATATATTGCGTGATTTCGCCTTTCTCTATTAATTTTCCTATTTTGTGCAAATAATAAAGTACAATAGAAGTATGTGTATACTATGACATGTAAATATATATATATAAATATATGTATGTACACACACACATATGTATGTAATAAGTAGAAAAGAAAAAAGGAAAAAGAGAAATGTAAATTATAAATAAGATTGTGTGCGTGTACACATTGATTATTCGCGCAACGTGAATAAATTTATATAACACGAGAAGAAGATTTACATAAACATTTTCATTACCTGTCCGTGGGAATGAGTTGAGCAAGCGTATGTAAAACTTTGATAATAAAGGCGACGAGTTTTTATAATATAAAACATTCATGTATTAATTAATTAATATATAGTTTAACAAATTTATTCTTTCACTAAGCGATATCATCCAATGTTTATTTTTGTAATATTACTTTTGCATTGTATGTACGCGAAGATACGGCAGAACGATAGTACGATATACGCGCCTTTTTTTTTTTTCACATGTTATTTACTTATAAAACTTATATACTTTAACTTACAAAAAATACAAGATTCATTTTTATACACAATATTAGGTATTAAAGATTTTTTCTAATGACACAGTACTTTAATAAACTTTGCTGCTGGTATTTATCAATTAACTTATTAATCAGCTTATAATTATAATTATATATTATTAATTATTAGTTATAATTACGTAATTAATAAACTATACTTGTATTTGTTGATTGTATATAATGTATATATAAATTTATATTAAATAATACATAATGATTATAATTGTTATACTGCTAAAGTTTAAATGTATTTTTGTTCTGTCAAATACGCGTAAACAAAAACAAAAGTAGATAGACAGATGTATGTACACTGTAAATAAATTTCACAAAATTGTTCCGCAGAAAAAAAGATTTATTCACTCGCACGAAAGCTCGCAAGTGGTTGGCAGTTCCAGCTTCGTGGCAGGAACAGATCCCAGTAGTAACTGGAACGTGGTAAGCAATTTATCCGTGCGTAATACTCCATCGCGTAGAAACTGAACATGATGCCGTTGCCGAGGCAGAAGCTCAGCCACATGAAAACGTTGCCAGCAGCAGTTACTTTGCCGACAAAAGTCATAGAATATCCCAAACCTCCAAACATAACGAACATCACTGGGTAGAAGAAGCGAAACATGAACGCGAGGATGTATTCGTGGACGACGGCAGAGGTGAAGAACACGGCAAAAGCAGCCAGTGTTTTGTTGCGCGATGTCACATGCTCATACATGTCTTTGTAGATGTACGTATACAACCAGTCATGCACCACCGCATTCCACGTACGGTAGTAATTGCGGAATGACGTACAGTTCCACCAATCCTTTAATAATATAAAAACAAAATAACAATGTGAGTAACTTGTGCAAAAGTTTTTAATCTAATAGATATATATATATAAGCGTTTAATTGATTTTGACAATTGCTGTCTATATAATGTATAAAATTATATAATATTATATATTTTATAAAATTAAATTTTCTGAACTCAATATATGAACTTACCATATAAAACCTTCGATCGGCAAACTGCAGCAGTTCTGCCCAAGCGTTACACCACGCGTGTAACAAAAGATAATTCCCGGAGACGAAAAACATAATGCCAGGAACACTGGCTTCGAGAACGTTTTGCACGATCCACTCTCGGTCCAGACTTCGCGTGCCGAAGACGGAAAAAACCGGCGCTAAGAAACGCTCCACGATAAAGGCGAGATAAAAGATCACAAGGATAACTTCAACAAAATTCCGTATCACCACCATCCAGTTTATTTGCTTGGTCCTAAATCCAATTTTGAAGAAAAATCATCGAACGTATTTATTTGAATATAATTTACCTGGTGTAAATGCTGAACATTGAGAGATTATTGTTCAAGAAATCTTCTCATTACCTGGGATATGTGTCGCGATAAACAATAGTGGGCGCGAACAAAAAGTACAAATATTGCGAGAATCCGGGGCAAATTGGCAGTGGGACTTCGGTGTGAGGTTTATACGATAGAAATCTGGACGCCGAACTCCGGACAAAAGCGTGAGTTTTCATCATAAAGCGTATCTGAAGAAGAAAATGTCACTTACAATTTTTTTTTCAAACAAGATAGAAAATAGCGTATCAAGCATCGTACTTGTTCCATAAGCACAATCCCGCTGCAAGCTATGGGAAGATCCTTGTCGAGTAACGCTTTGGTAGGAAAAATGATAAACAGAACTTGGTAGATTATGAAAATTGCAAGCCAACTGTAATCCCACAATTTCATCCTAAGAGCTGGAAAATTTGAACTTTTGTCATTAATTTTTTTTTTTTTTTTTGTAAATATGCTTTGTTAATATTATTTATTTGTCGTTTTGCTCGAAATATTCCGTTATTAAATAAACACATTTAGAATTTCTCTTAAGAAAATTTTTATAACGCTTGCGTCTTTTTTGAAAAAAATTTAAATAAATTTAATCTACGAGATGTTATTACATTTCGGCATGAGGTGAAGACGGAAAACCGACCAAATCTTGAAAACCACGTAGACACTGATTGTCGAGATCTGCATAACACACCAGATGCCAAGGCAGGTCGGAAATTTGTCGAAGGCTTTCAGTATTGTATTGGTTCCGAAGAGGCACCTAGAATATTTGTTGTGATTTTTTTCATCGAAAAGATTCAAGTTCAGTTTAAATATAATTTTCTAGTGAATCAGAAACGAGAAAGTTTATTTATGAAACAAAAAGTTATACATGAATTTTTTGTATCGTGTCGAAAACAACCAATTTTTATTGCATTATTAACATTGGTGTTTATAGCGCGCAAAGTAAATTTTTTCACACATAAAGTATTATATTCCGCATTATATGCTTTAAGCAAAATGATAAAATGATATAAATGTGTAACAGAAGAAATGTGTCATGCTTCTGATATTGCAATTCAATATAAGGAATGTTCACGAGCCTTTGATTTATCTCGTTTTAAGTTTTTTTTTTCAGAATAATATAGCGATTGTGTGCCGCGTCTTATTTAGTTATTTAAACTCCGATAAACTCTTTGCTCGCCTCAGATAAGCTGTAGTTGCACTTATTAAAACTACAATTCTTATATATATACAATATCGTATAATTTGCAGTTAAATTAAGGAGAGTACACTCAAGTAAATTTATAGAAATTACGAGAAGGAATACTTTCGATCATACTTGCTTACCATCCAGTTTCCTGGAAATCGTTGACGACGGTTCTAAGAGCCAAATATATGAACGATACCATGAATAAATTGTAAACCGTGCGAATGTGCGCGATCTCAAAAAGTTCGGTGAGCAGTGAGTTTCTCTCCTGGAAGTCCTTGTCTGGCAGAACGCCGTCTTTGGTTTGTCTGCGAGAGAAAAATCACAAAGTCAAGGAACTGAACTTGTCTCTCTTTCTCTGAACTAGTCTTTTTTTTGTTTTTTTTTCATTACGTCTCTTTGCTTTTATTTTATATCAGGAATTTCTCTCACTTTTTGTCGCGATATTTTTCTACGTTGTACAGCAGCTCCTTCGTCGTGCTCAAGGACATTTCATCCTTTTTCTTTGATATTTCGTTTAGTAAGTTTTCCATGTTCGTGTTAAGCTCCAGTATATTCTTTTTTATTTCCTATATCATATAGAAATGATAGATTAAAATTTTTTTAAAAAAAATATTTTTATTTTTTTTTTTTTTTTGTTTTTTTTTTTATCGAACTTTGTAAGAATAAGGATAATTTGGAAAAATTGCGAACGAATAATTGTAGCCTGCGATACAACTTAATCGTTATTTATCAAAATTATATATTTTTTTTTATTGAGTCGGATCACGAGTAAGTTCGAGGTCGGTTGCTCGATTATATACCTCTAGTTTTTTATTAACTCCATTGGTAGTTTCCTCACGTAAAGTATCCGCGGTAACATTTCCGTTCATCACTGAAAAGAGAAGCACAGAGGCAATTAGCTTTTTCGCGCCCGATTTCAGTACGCCGATATAAATCGAATGTAAATAAAATAAAGGAAACACTGTTCCGCACACGGGCGAAAAAAAAATTTTTCAACAAAGGCCGCGTTCCGATATTAACTGCCAGTATTAAAAATCTATACTGCACGTAACATGTGCTATAGATTTCCAGTACCGGCAGTGAATGCAGTCGAAGAGATCTGGATAATTTACAAAGCGATTCGAGAAGGTCGAGGCATTTGAAAATAAACAGGGGTAAACAGGGGTTTCGACGAAAAAGTAACATATTTTACGGCTTTAAAGCTTCGTTTGTTTTTCTTCACAAAGAGACGATTCTGTAAAAGCAAATGCATTATCTAGAAATTTCTAAGAGAAATTAGATGCTGCGGTCCAGAACGCCGAATGATACACACACAAATATATATCATATATATATTTATATACTAATATATACATAAATATATATACATATACATATATGTATGTATTTACATTAATATACTTGGATATTACTTGGATTCTTGAGCGTTATGTTACGAGTTATAGAGATTCTTCGTCTTGACAGATCAATCGGCAGTAATGAATAAACAAGATTGGAATTTGAATTCGTTGAATTCCAATCTTGTTTATTAATAGTAAGCAAAAAAAAAAAAGAGAACAATATAAAGTTTATTTTGTGTATTTTTACAGAACAATGGAAAACGCATAGCTTTTTTTTGAGCAACATTTACAAAGATTAAAAATTATCTTCGGCTTTAAAATGAATTTTAATCCCTCATTGTTGTTGAGTTGAGTTTAAGATAAAACCAAATATTTATCAAAAGCATTTAATCACACTTTTTATAAATTATTTTATATAAATATAACGATAATTAATTTAAGAATATAATTTAATCGTTACGAGAATAGGCGAATGTTGATAGATATCATAATTGCTTACATCTTCGATAATCAAACGAATAATTCGTGTCATACCTGTGTGAAAACCGTTTGAGACAGAATGATAACCAGAATTCGAAGAGGATTTTGAAGAACTTTTGGATGATTCATTGTCTAAGGTTTCAGGAGCGAGCGCCATGATCGGACGAGATGTTTAAAAACAAATTCTGCGACGATTATCTCTTGAGAAAATGTTACATAAATGATAAATTGCTTATGTCAGAGAATTTGTGAGTTTTTCACCAATTTGCTTCACAATTTAAACACAAACGAGATTCTCTCGGCTCAACCTGAACTTTGTTGTTCACTTTTAATTTCGCGGAGCAACGATCACTTAATAAATCTTTGTGACAATGTGCGATTGTGAGTTTAACACATCAATCGCAAACTGATCGTTGGCCACTGCGATTCGTTCGTCGTGGCAACGACACGGATACTGGTACTGTACTCTGTTTGCACGTATAGTATCTAAACGTCTCGATCACATTTATCAAGCTGCCAGTGCTCGGTACGTACACACGCACTGGTGTAAGCACGAGGGACATGTGTACTTATCAGCTGATAATTCTTGTTGCGCTCGTGACACTAAACGCGTGTTTCTTATACGTTCGTGTGTTTCTTTTAAGTTCGGTCGATCTACATAAGCTGTAGATCGTAAAAGCAGATCTTAAAAAATTGACTAGTCGCATCGATACAACTGGTTAATTCTCTAAGACCTGCGTGACCTGCGTTCAAAATCTACACGATCTTACATAGACGGGGTTTTTTACTCGATTATACTTTCCACCCGCTATGCCGGTCACTTCCTCTAATGTCTAATTCATCATGATAATCACAACTATGCTCTTCTTCGGGGAAGAGAAGAGTTTAACAGACTACTACATCGTTCTCTACTTTTCTATTTCCGTTTATTCAAAAATTTTATGTTTTGAGATTTTCTGTCACAAAATAAATTTCCCTATCTTGCAATTTCTTTTATTCGGAAACGTCTACAACAGCTCTGTTTCTGCGAATAATAGAATTATATGTTTTAGCACACACATATGCAATAGAATATGTTTGATCAGCTTGTAACAATTGCTTCGATAAGCAACGCTTTGGATAGGTCAGTTATAGTTTTTTATAACTTGTCTGAATTTGTAATTCTCTTTGCACCGAAACCAAAACATCTACGAGTACAAAAGTACGCGTCGAATTTATATACATAGGTATATATATATTTGTGATAAGCGAGAAAAAACACAGTTGAGGTATAAATATATAATAAGCATTATTCTTTTATCATATTTGGACTGTCTACTTTAGGCTTTATCTTTTGTCATTTTTTTCCTTTATTAAGAACTTAAGCTGCGTACTTTTAAGATAAGAAGCAAAATACTCTGCTCAGATTCGAGCTCTAAATTATTCTTAAAGAAACGTTAGCATTTTATTCGAGTGATTGTGCGTTACTTGCGATATTATTATCTGCTTATGTTATTACGATATTCTACTTTTATCTTTTGTCTCTTTAGTTCGTCTAACACCCTTGTCTATTTGATCTAATTTTTGACCGATAATATGTTGCACAAAATCGATATTTCACATCAAATATTCATGTGCTGTAACGTAAATTCATAACCTCAACCAATTTTATCGGTGATTTTGTCATGAATATTGTGCAACACGTGATAAAATACACTTTATCAAATCAAACGCAGTATCGAATAACAAGAACGCGCGATATTGTATTGTTACATTTTTCTGTAATTATAACATTGTACTAATTGAGCCATGTTCATCATAATACACTCACTTGCAAAAAAACAAAATAAGCCACCAAACTTTAACACAATATTTTAACGTTTTTCAATGGCTGATAACTCAGCAAAAAATCATTGTATTGAGATAAAAACTCAAAGTAAATTTAACCATTTCTTTTTACAATCAAAAAACCAAATTTGAGTTACAAAAAATATTTTACAAAATGACGTATGGTGGAAAATAGACTTTGAGAAACGAAAAGAGACATTTTTTTTTAACTGTTGCATTGGTCAAAAGAATGGTTGCCTGATACAAAATTGAGTGTTGAAGCTCATTTAGTTCCTAACAAATCTATGTTTTCTACGAGTTTTTGGTTGCGAAGAGAAATGTTTAAGCTTTACCCTGAGTCTTCTATCATCTCAATACGATGATTTTTTTCTGAGTTATCAGCTGTTGAAAAATGTGAAAAAGTTGTGCTAAAGTTTAGTGGGTCCATTTTTTTGCAAGGTGAGTGTATTTGAAAGAATTGGTACGTTTGCAGAACTCGGTAGTCAGTTTTGCAGTCAACGATATTGGCGCAATTATTATTCTGCAATTTATCACTTTACGCTTTAATATCGTAACAACATGACGAGTAAGTAAGTAATGAGAAATAAATGTGTGTGTTTGTGCATGTGTGTGTGTGTGTGTGTGTTTGTCGCGCCTAGCGGATAGACAACCCGTTAGCTATCAGGACAAATGAACAGGATTGCCTATTGACAGGCAACATTCCATTTACATTCCGAGCAACACAGTTCACGTGCGTACGGTGAACTCTGACGTTTAATTTCACCGACTTGCCTCGACAAAAATCACACACAATGACATTAAGTAGATCAAAAATTGATATTTTTCAAACGAAAGATGGGAGCAGCAGTTTGCTAAGTTTTTGCCATTTGTTTTGGTTGAAGTTCCTCGCTCTAACTTCGCGCTGAGGTTTTTTTGCTTCACTCTCTTGCTTGTGAAAGTACTTGGCCGATCAAACGGCGGGGAGAGGCCCTCCTCGAGAACTGCCTCCGGTACCTTGAGAAGCGATGCCATGACAGTCGCCGTTCGACTGACGTTCACCTCGACTCCGCTTTCACCTGACTGATCTTGCGATCCCGCTGCTGTATTACTATCGCCGTTTTCGTCGTCGTTGTCATTGTTATCATACACAATATATTTTTTTATATCTGCAAGATAACTTCCACGATTACGGTTTTATGTTATTCTGTGAAAATTGAAGATACGGATTGTGTGAAAAAAAAGAAGGTGCGTGCAAAAACATTAACGTCATCCCGAGGTGGAGATCCAGGAAGCGGACGCAGAGTCTTCGATTTCTCCGTCGCGCGTCATTCGTTGACTATGGTCGCCCGCATCGCGAAAATATCAAGGATAAGGATTTAACGAGAATCAAATTATCTGCGTCAGGTAATTACAGTTTTTTTTTAATATGATATCTTTTAATATTTATGTATATTGAAGCAATTATAGCGATTAGCGAGAATAAAATATATAAAATTGTTTTCCCACTTACAATTAGAGTATTGGTGCTTAGTGTCACTTAACATCTGGTCTTACTTGTTAAAAGTTGTTTTGACTGGAAGAATTATTATTTCAAGTATCTTTATTATTTTCTGATATAAATTATTCTAAAGACAATGTACGTTATTTGGTTTTGGAAACTATAAAGTATTTTTTAGCAATAAATTATAAAGTTTAAAAAATGTTTTATATATATAAGTACAGTTTCCTAGTGTGAATTAAAAGATCTTTCAGAATTTCTCACAAATTCTTAAATTTTTAAATGGCACATAATAAAGTTGGCATTCTAATTTTATTAAATAAATTATTTTAAACAAATACAGGGAATAAAATATGTAACGTGGCTATCTGAAAGTTTTTATGGTATGCTTCTAGCTTTACTGGGTTAACTTCCTACTTATTAATCGCTGCGAGCAGAAATGAAAGTAGTTTTGTTACGTGCCCCTTCTCCTTTATGTGCTGTTACGCGAAAACTAGGCACACGATTGCAAATCACGAAAAATTCACGCACATAAGTTACATTTTTGAAATCTTACAGTTTTATAGTGAGAACGCAACGAGAGTTTTTTAAAAACTTACTTAATCTAATAAACAACAGTACAAATCGATAGATGAGAGTAAAGTACCTGCAGCAGTAAAAAGAAATAGTAAAATATGAGAGACAATATAGAAAACATGTAACGAGAACGAAATGAATGTTCGACACACGTTAAAATATTTTCATAATTAACTCCCAATATATAATGTAAGAAAGCAGTATGCGAATCTCCGCGATGACGATGGATCCTAGTTGAGGAGGTGTGATAATTAGATATTTATGCACACGACGACGTGACCTTGCGCCCGTTGCTTTCACTATCATGAACCCCCACGATTGCGAGATTTATCGATTTTATTCGCATTAGATCTCGTTATATTTCTTACAACAGAGAAAGCATTATTGTTCAAATATCTTTCAGCAAAAGTCACCGCGCGAAAACAGCTGCTTATCTGTGACGTCAAAGACAATTATTCGCTGTTAATCCGTTTTTAATTTCTCATTAATAGCGAATCGCGCGGAAATCGATGTGTTGAAAACATTTTATCTGCGATAAGGATTTTACAGATTTTTTCTCATCGCGTATCGCGTTAGATACACTATCGCGATTATTATCGCGCGCACAAATGCATGAATTGTATGTGACGATGCTTCAAGAGATAATGTTTGTTAGCTGTGGAAAATGTTATCGCGATCGATAAAAAATCATTGAGAAAAAGTCGTCGCAGTTTTCTCTTTGTTATTGTTCTCAAAAGAGAGTGAGACACGGAGCGAGTTACAGTCGTGCGAATTGTGATGGACCGCAAGAATCATCTCCGGAAATAGGTTGCACATATTCTTGTTGAATCATACGAAAAGTAGAGAAAAATAAGTATATCAAGAAATAGAGACAATATACTACTGTCGCGTTTCGTGAGACTTTCCGTCGTGATTACACACGAGAAATAATTAAATTTATACAATTGTGCCTCGGACTTTTTTGAAAAATCCTCACAGCCTTAATAAACACCAACAAGGTAAGAACTTTTCTCATGAATTTTAAATTAATTGTACAGTAATTATACATATATTCACAATTATATATGTAAATATATATGTATATTATTTGGATGAATAAATCATTGTATTTGCTAAATTACATCGTTATTAATAAAAAGCAGCGTAGACTTTTTTTGTGAGTAGTTTAAAATGAAAATGCCGTAACTAATTTAAGGTAGTTCTATCACGTAAAGCCGGATTTCGTGGGTGCTAAAAGGGATCCATTAAAATTTACAAGAAAAATACGCGTATTATGCGTGACTAAGAATATAATTATTGACGAAATATAATAAACTATTTGTACCAAAATATTTTATAAATATTTAGGGTAGTTTTATCACGTAGGGCCGGATTTTGTGGGTGCTAAAACCGGTTTTTCTATCGCATTATTACTTTAAATCAATTTATTAAATCGAAATGGTCGGTAACGTTATTATTTTTTTTAATGTCAACTTTTTAGACAGTTTGAAGATATATTTG
>QVNV01022823.1:0-22619 GCA_014825455.1 Pseudomyrmex pallidus | reverse complement strand
CCATTACGTCGCGGTGTGAAAATGTCGCGTTTAAATGCGCCGTGTCACACACGTGGAAACTTTATGAGGACACGTGTCCGCTATTCCCGTACGTATTATCTAACCGTCTAGAACCGTCTCGCCGAAAATTCCATATTTGGGTCACCGAGCAAGACCCCCCGAGCGAAAGAGGGGGAAACCGCCCCGTAGATTTGCATACGTAGGTACATCTGTAATGGCGGACCCGGGGCCGTACACGCCCTCGCATAATGCTCGCCGATGCATTATGCATGGTTCACACCCTTCTGACGATTCGGAAAATCACGGTAGGGTCTGGTGACGCGTACCGTCTCTGCGTTTCTCTCCTCGCACGAGCGGCGTTTCTCTTGGCGAGAGAAGCGGCGGCGTGCGGGCGAGTCGTCTTCTTCTCGTCTGCGCTACGAGTCAAGTCGAGCGCGAAAGCGACCCCTGATCGACGACCCGATTAAGTCGTCGCCGTAGGATCATATTTTTATCGCCACGCTGCGCTTTGTTCCGCCGTGCGCATCGCCGAGTGTATCATCCGCACGCTCCGATGCGCCCGGAGATTCGATTTCTCTTATCGCAGTCGTCCTGGAAATTAATCGGAAGCAATAAAGACCGCGCACGCTCTCTCTATCTTTCTCTCTTGCGTTAATTACGGGAGCTAGTTTCTTTGATAGGAAATTTAAAGGGAATCGGGAGTCTGTCTATTCTACGGAATGTCTCGCACAACTATCGCGCCTTTCTTCGACTATGAATATGGTTTTTTTTTTGCCAGAGAAAATTTGATGAGACGCTTAATTATGAAGTTACCTAACGTTGGAAATTACAACGTCAAAAGAGTAATTGAATAAGGAAACTTTGTTTTCCAGTTAGTTTAAGCTGCACTTTATCTTAAGCGAGATTTAATTAAAATCTTAATTACTAAAGCATTTAATGCGCTAAAAATTAAAAAAAATGGAGTTTTAGCATTTTTTTGGAAACTGCGTATAATTTGATGTAGACATTGACGTTTTAAATATTTGTTATTATACGAGTTTCGTGACTGTGAGAAAAACAATATTAAACAATAAGAAATCTATTGTTTCTCACACATAAAAAATAACTGTGAAATGAAAAATATATGTAGTAGTACCTGCAATTTTTGATTACTCGAAAGAGACAGAAATGATAAAACATAGCAAAGCAGTCAAAATGAGGAAGAAACATATGAACAAACTCCGTGATGTATAGTCACCAGAATTACAAAAATAGATCGTTCTATTTAAAAGAGTATTTTTGTGTTACGCCCGCACAATGGTATGAATAGGCTCGGCGGCGTGGCATGCGCACAGAGCTGCAGTTGCATCGTTTGTATGTACACCAGCGTCCGTGCTAACAGAAGCGCCGCGACGCACAATGGAGGGTTATTTTTAAAAAGCGCGCGGTGTGCGCTGTCGATTGCAAAAAATATTCTTTCAAATTAACGACGGCCGCTGTGAAAGTTGTTTTTCAACGCGCGCTGTCAATTTTTGACGCATCCGGCTCGCGACCGAATAAACGCGCCCCGCGCGTTGCAATAATCGACGATAATGCGATCGTATATACGCGCAACACACGCGCGCGCAAACAAAAAAATTGGCAAGTGCGATCGACGGATCATTAAAAACGCGATATTGATAATGCTATATTGTTTGCGCTCCGGATTTTCAGTTGAAAATATCTACCGCAATATCGAGATGTTTTTTTTTTTTTTTATTTATTTGATAGCCATGTATATGGATGCTATTTTTTATACACAAAAGTTAGCAAAAATTCGCAGACATTATTTTATGAACTTTTAAAATCGTTGTGTGGTTTTTTTTGCAGGGGGAGGAAACTATTATTCGCGACTTCAATTATTCAAATTACAAATTGCGTTTAATTATTTATGAACTCTGGTTGCGCAAGCCGCAAACAGAGAGAAATGCGTTTCCCGCGTGTGGTCGATAAAAAAACATTTCACATTTTATAAAATCAAAATGCTATTTCGCTCGATAAATACGTAACGAGGTCTCTTGTAAAACTTTAGCGTAAACTTTCTCGCCAGGATAATGTCGTCTTGCGTAAGCCGCATGGAATGCGTGTAGGTGCTACTGCACGCATGCACGCACGAGTGTACGCATGCAAGAAGGCGCTCTGATGTGTATACCTATAAGGCGATGCACATCCGAGCGAGACATCTGAGCAACGGAGATGTTCAGGGTTGGACCCGTCCGCCGTAATTACGATTAATCGCGTGATTAATCGACGTTAATATTAATTGCGGAATGTAGTAAGTGGCATTGGCTGCGATAGAATATTTTTGTTATTAGTGGGTCGCTAATGAACGCTTTACACGACTGCGTTATTTTATCTTCATGCACACTCGATGCATTCTTTTAATAGAATGTTCACATCCAATGTTTCGAGAAAGAAATCACTCGCAATTCGCATTATTGGTCTCGTGTTACATGTTGAAAACTAATTTATATAAAAACAGCAGTTTGTTTGATTTATTTTCCATAGACGTTTTCTTTGCGTTTCGATTTTCTTTCATCAAAACTGCGTGTTATGAAAAAATCTGAATCAGAACGCGACGTATAAACGAGTATATTGAGAAAAGAAGTCCGGGACCGGTCCTGTGTCGAAGGTGGAGTCACGTTGTTGCGCACTTTATACACGTACGACACACGCCGGGGGCAGCCGACACGGAAGGCCTTGTCCGCCAGGACTACCTAACCGCGTTCTGCCCACGTGCGAGACGGCGAGAAGACTCCGGAAAAAGGGATAGCTCGAAAAAAGCCTCTTTGCCAAGATTCTCTTTGCTCCGGCTGTGTGTCATATGTGTGTGCGCGCGAGCAAAGACTCAATAAATATTAAAAAAATTGCAATACCGATAAAATATGACATTTGATATCAATTCGTAAAAAATAGAAAAAATATAAAATATTTCGATTTATTGACGTATGTGTGTGTGTGTGTTAGCGCAAATCTACTTCGAATAATTCTCGTTTCATACGAGAATGCAGCCACGTATAATTAGCAATGTCAGCCGTCGCTTTACCAACGGCGGAAGCATTCGCGATTGCAAGCTGGAACGCGAAAAACGAGCCGGACAACGGGAAAGAAAAAAAAACAACAGACAGCCGCAACTTCTTATTTAGCGCGCGTCGCTTCTCTCGCGAGTGCATTCGTTATTTCGCGCGCGCGTACGGCGCTATTTGCATTTATTCCTACATGCAAATAGAACGCCGCGACTGGACAGGATAAACACGTTGAAGGAACAAACGCCGTGGAGGGATATACGTGACGCGTACACCCCCTTAAGCTCTGAAAAATTCCCGCGGTCGCGCGCGCAGCGCCGGAGGAAGTTCTTCCGCGCGGAAATTAATATTAGCAGAAAATAAAGCAAAGCCGCAAACGCAGCAACCGGCACGTAGCAGCGAGCGTGTCATCGTCTTAATGTTTGCGAAAAGGATTCCTCTTTCTGTCGGGAAGACAAGGGGAGGAGGAGTGGAATGACGCGGTTTGTTTGCTCGCGATGCATTTTGTGCAGCTTCGCGCAAACGCATTGTTTTCTGCGTCGTGAATCTGAATTGGTTGGGTTCTTAAAAATTCACGAAATTATCATGTCGCTCGAAACGTCAAGCAATTCGGTGGTAAAAAAATTATGTAACTTTGTAATTTTCATGAGAATTTTACATATATTTTAACCATGTATAATTTGCTAGAATTGTACTGTCGATGTACCTCTTTCTCTCTCTCTTTGTCTGTGTTTACACAGACAGCACGCTGTAGTGTGTAGAACGTAATTGTCGGGACACAGAAATAAATCACGAAGAATGCCGGATTTTCTCGGATGTGAAAAAGGATTTCTCCCTTTGCCCTTTTGCCGGAAATCGTTGATTCCGAGAGGCGCTATTTTGAGAAGAGAGTAGCTTTTCCGGACGTCTCTCTTGCGCGCAATTATATCAAACCGCGCTACACTATATAGCGCGGAGCTTCTCGGGAGCGCACAAAACGCGTATATACACCGGCGTGCATTTAAAGGGTGAGAGAAAGAGGACCGGGAGAGGGAAGAGGTTGGATGTCGAGTAAAGGTCGTAAAAGAAGAGAGACGCGGTAGAATAGCATAATTGCGGCTTTAACTTTCCTTAAAGCTCCGTTGCATTCTATGCGAAGCTGAACACCGAGATCTCTTTGTTAGTCCGCCTTTTTTTTCTCTTCCCCCTCTCTCCCTCTCTCTCCAACTGCTGATTTTTTACAGACTTCAGACAAGATTGCGCTAATCCGCGGAAGATTTTTTATTCCCAAGAAACCGCACTTGAAGAGCTTTGATCGCTTTTTTAAAATTAAGTTTAAAGATTATTTTTTAAATCGAGATTTAATTGTACAAAAGTATTCAACGCGAAAAAATCCGCGAAATACACCGTTTAATTAAATAAATCATTGCTCAACGTTATCTTCACGTCTCGTAGTATTTTTCTGAGACTTTATGAGAAACGCTTTTATCTCGTAATTAACAAACGGTCAGAAGAATCGCGAGTCTGTAATTAATGTCGAACTCACCTTGACCACGCATTCCTGCGCGCGACACATTTTACGAGCGCGTTGCGAACGCACATCACGCATGATCCTCCAATGACTGGCGCAATCGCGGGATTGTGGTCGCGGAGTCTACTTAACCTTTTCGAATGCGTAGTAATCGATGAATTGCAGCAACTGTGCAATCGCTGCCGTCCGCTCTCTTGCCGCGGATTATAAATCACGCGTAACGATAACTAATCGAGTCGCGTCGTTTATCGCGATCCGCGAGGCGCGAGCGAGATCGAAAATACGGGATGAACTCGAACGAGCACGAGTGCGAATTGAACGCGATACGCAATAACGATGAGATTTTTGAATTTTCGGGATACATCAATGTCAAGATAAACCGCTCAATGAACGCGCGGCGGGGCGCATTCGTTTCAATTGGCATCGATGATTGAGGATGAAATCGATCTTCGCGTGCACGCTCGTCGCGCTCGAAAACTTCTGTGAGGAAAAGAGGGAGACTCCCCCTCACTCGATTCCTCGGTTGGTGATCGCCATCGGAAATTCGAGAGATCGTC
Source organism: Pseudomyrmex pallidus (assembly GCA_014825455.1). Lineage (NCBI taxonomy): Eukaryota > Metazoa > Arthropoda > Insecta > Hymenoptera > Formicidae > Pseudomyrmex > Pseudomyrmex pallidus. Next base: position 17,508 of record QVNV01022823.1, on the reverse strand, counting down.
AAGCACTTTGCGGCGCTCTCGCGAGCTTCCGCCTTGTAAGTTTTACGATACTTTAGAGGCGCACGCGATCGTACGTTACGGCGCATCGACGATGTACCGCAGCGGCACTCCATAATTTTTTACGCGGCCCTGGGTACTTTTAAATTAATCAACTCCCACGGAAAAAGCATCAGCGCGCTCGCCGCTAACATTTTGTGCAGTTTTTAATGGAGATTCGGGACATATTGCGCCGATTTTTTTTGTTAAACTTAAAATACCTCAGAGATTGAGTTAAAAGAGAATGCTGTCAAACAATTTTAAAAAATACTTCAAATATTCTCGAACAATTTTATTTGACGCGATTCGAGTGAAATTTAATTTTCTGCAAATACAATTTTTTTCTCTTTTCTTTATCTCTCTTCCTCTTCTTACAATGTATATTTAACTGAAAATAAACAACAATTACATGTAAATTCGTTTGGCAACAGTGACGCGAGCGAGGAACGAAACAAAAAAGCCGCTGCAAATCGATCTCTATCGTTGTTGCTAGCAATTAACGACGGCGTCTCTGTGTTATTAGGGTTGAAAGAAAAAAAAAAAAAAGAGACGTCCGTGTGTGCCCGTGCACGCGCGTAGGTTACGCCCGACGAACTCTACACGGAAGACACGTTATGGCGTTCGCACATGCACGTCGATTCGATCTGGCGCCGCACCCTTGCACGAACTAATAATTAGACACCTCTATGCAATTCCACCCAGTTTTCTGTGCGCTATTCCGGGGAGAGGGGGAGGATGGAGGTTCTACCCTCGTGCCTGGTCGTAGAATTGATATGTGCGACGCATTCCCCGCAGCGCATGCCGCACGTTACTTCAACCACCTATTAATAATTCCTTCAATACACGATGATTATAACTTTTCATTGAAATTTCGATGCGATTACTGCACAAACGTATTGCGTTAGTTGCTTTTCTTTATTGAGGGAGGCAATCAGGATTTACATCTTTTCTTTATCGGATCCGTGCTTTCAAGACTCGGCTTTTTATTCGCTACCGGAGTTATCCGACGACCCGTAATTAATGGCGTCTATGAAACTCTATCTCGCGCACGTGCAACCCGCGAAAACAGCCCTTAACCAACTTTCTGCGCGATGGAATTAAGAGGTTTCGATGCCCGGTGCGCGCGTATTCTCGAGAACGTCTCATTATCCCGCTGCGGAGGGGCCAATTTAGAGAGAGAGGAGGATTTCGCAACTTTGCAGCGTCACGCTCCATTCAGGTTTCAGTTAATAACATGAGCCGCGATATCTTCTACATTTTCTCACACCGCACTTGGTCGCTAATTGTACTTGGGATCTATCGGGCTTGTCTTGTCTAAAAGCGTCTTATTATTAACAACGACCGATCCGGGATGTATCTTACATTCTTCTTACATCCCGTCCGATCAAATTACCGATTCATTAGCGATGGCATATCGTTGTTCAATTAATTGCTCAATAATTATTCGTCTTCTAATTTGTAATTTTTTGATTGTAATTTTTTTTCCTCCGCGAGTCTCTTGATTTCTCAATAGACATTTTCGATCGTCGCTGTTTGAAAACATGATTGCTAACCTCTTGGTCGCGATCAATGTTTTCTTCGTTGCTTGTTACTTTTTTCGATCGAAATTTGCATTTTCACTTGCGGACTAAGAGTTTTCGATCGAAATTCCCCTGCTAGCAGTCGCTTGATATCCGATTCGAAACGCGCCTTGCAATTTCGCGGCGACTCGCGCCCGCGCTCCGCTCCTAATAACACGCGGGGAATGTAATCGACCTCCATTGCGCAATTTTATCGCACTTTTACCGGATTAAAAGCTCACCGTGCCGTGCTATCGAGCCGATAAGGAAGGTCCACCCTCCTTTCTGCTTCATTCTCCTCGCGTCGACGGATAATTTAGAGTCGGCCGTGCAATTTTGTCGCGCGAGCACCCACCGCACCCTCTCGTTTCGCACGAAAGTGTAATTTCATTAATTTCACGACGCCTAATTTGAAACCGCCTTTCAATTTCTTAATCTCTGCATCGTTTCGCGTGCGAGAAGTCTTGTGAAAATTGCAAGTGACTGCCTGTGTGTGTTTGGTTTCTACACACTTGAATTTTAAATATTACATGCTCAATCGTTATTATTGTTGTATACAGGAAATATTTCTCTTCACGACAAAAATGCTCTTCCGTTGGTTTTTCTCAACTCAATTTTATTCATCGATCGACGCCGATGATGCACCCGGAGAAAGTAACTAATTCGAAATCGATATCCCGACGATATCGACCGCGGCCACGTCTGCTGCTAAACTAATAAAAGTGCCGCGATGTGATGGAGGTTCGGCAGGTAAATTGGTCGGAGCTATTGTTGACGTAGGTATAAGAAAGACGCGACATATCGAGTCGAAAGGGGGGAAATAACAGTTTCCCCGGCGTGATTGACTCGTAGTAGCGCGATTTCGACGGATTTTCTCGAGCGAGAGTGGGAAGCAGAAAGGTCGAGGAGCTGACAATCGAATCGTTATCGAATCAACAATTTATTTCACGCGAAACGTGATAATTTTGACGGCTTTTATTCTGTCGTCGATTGAAGCGTCAACTTTCACTAAAAAAGACGTTAAAGTTCGACTCGAGTATATTTTATATTTCATAGAAAACTGTCATAGAAGAATTCAACTATAATCTCAGAATCTCTGCAACAATAAACAGAGCTAGAAATCTCGGGGTTATAATCTCTCCCGGTGTAATTTACGAGGATACGCTTGTTGAAGATTCTACTTCGTAGGAACTTGAAGCTCGTCGAGTCGCGCGAAATTTGCGACGTCGCGTCTAGCGCGCGCACAAGCCAAGATCCCGAGCGCTGATAAATATAAGTCAGATTTGATGCAATTACCAAGTTTTGAGAGTGTTTCAAAGTGCAGTCTAGCCGGAGACGCGCGCCCGCGCGCGCGAGCGAGCGAGCGCGCTCCGGTGCATTGTGCAGGGAATGAAGGATCGCGCGGGTCCCTCTTTGTATTCTGGCGAGAAACCCCGCGTGGGGACCATAACTTTTCCCGGGGAGACTTTATATACCGTAACGTCGTCGACCTCGCGCGACAAAACCACCTGGACGGCGAACTTTCGTCGTCCGAGATTTCCGAGGTGCCGTACAACGAAAACAATGCTTGCAAAGTGACAGCGCCTTGCCAACGGCGCTCATGACATAATGCGCGTCTCGAACTTTGGTCATACCGCGAATTTATGGCGCGAAACGTATCGCCGACGCGTCGACGATGATGAATAAAATATATCTTCGCGCAAAATCGAAAACTTTGGAATTTATCTGAATTGTTGAATCGCGATATATATATCGACAGCGCGGTTTAAATTTTTGATGTAACGATTTTTGGAATTTTTAATTCTCAATTTATAAGCTCTGCACAATTCGCGAATCCGTTCGAAACGAACGATATTGTAGTCTGCATTAATGCAAACTTCAGAATAAAATTTGATTTCGAGAGTTTCAAAGCTAATTTGACTGCGATGTGTTGCGATTTGGCTTGATTTTTTAAATCCACCGTATTTAATTAAAACTCAATAATACAATTTTTAGATTTAAAAAAAAAAATATATAATAATAATTTAATCGTAAATACAGAAAAAAGAAATTTATCAGGCAGAAACTGCATTAAATAAAGTTTTTTTTAAAATGAATTTTGTATAAAAGTTTGAAAGTTTAATCTCATTAATCCCTTCTTTGCTTTGTTGTACCAAAATATATTACTTACAAAATTTATATGTGTATACGAGAAGAAAGAGAGAGGGATGGAGGACGGCAGAAAATCTAATATCTCAGGATATCGAGGCGAGAGAGCCAGCTGATTGATTGCGTCTCTTCTGTGTCGAGAGAGGTCCATAACCTAGATTACAAAAGCATCGAGAGATATCCACGTGCAGCTGCGGTTCCAATCGCTATCATCGTCATTTCCCGGGATCGGATCTGTAATGGCGTCGCATGTTTAAGTCATTTAGTTTCCGGTTCATCCAAAAAATCTATTATTTTTCACTTTCTCTGTTTCTCTCTCTCTCTCTTTCTCTACGCGGCACGGATCCGAGCGCGTTGTTACGTCAGGGTAAGAAAAACGCCGAACGACGACGCGAGGGTAACTATCTTAAAGTGTCGTTAGGAAGTCATCCATTATGCGACAAAGGCCGCTCCTCCGCGGCTCCGGCCGGACTAGGAGTCTCCTCTTCAGTCCATCTCATCGCTTCCCTTCATCCCTCACTCGACACGCCGAGACGAGACATCGCGAGCGCATCTCGTCACGACAAGACCGCGCGTTTTTGCGTCGCGACGCGCCGCCGCTCGACTTGCGAACCGCGCGCGGTTCCAAGTATTTTGGCAAACCGCATCGTGTTGCGGACGCGTGTCGGATTTTTTCGACGAACATGACGGACATTAACGCGAGCATTTTTCGTTCCGCTCTGACCACATAATATAAACGTCAGTCAAATAAAAAAAAAAAAAACAAATACTTTTGCCGGTGCAAGAAAAGTGCGTGGTTTTTATGAAGTAGTTTTTTGTTTTACGATTCGTGTGTAGATAAATATGTATTAATGCACTTTTGACACACGACTCTATTTACGGCGAATGATAAAACATGTACGTGTGTGCTGCTCAATATTTCCGTATTGCCACGATCTTTTTTCTTTTTTGAAAAAAAAAACATTGAAGCGGAGAATTAGAGCTCAGAAATACGTGAGTGTCGCCCGTTTCGGCATCGATCGCGACTCAGAGACCATTGATTATACGAATACGGTCGGAGACCGCTCTATGATTTGCATAGGGCGATTAGGGCTCCGCGGTCTGGCATTAGGCGCATACTTGGAGCATTTAGACGCGTCGGCCCGATAACACGCGATTCGATGTTTCTTCGACCACCCTCGCGCGCGCGCGGAACCGGCTTGGTTCCGCGAACGAACTTCACCGGCAGCATTCACGTGAGCCTCTCGGCGTGGGCTCATTAATTTCCAGCCATCCAGAAAAAAGTAATTGATTCCGCTTATACTGGCGCGAGACCCGCCGCGTGTCCCGGAAACATTGTCAGAAAAATACGGCCATCCATTTGCGACTCCTTTGACCGATTCGTAACGGACGTTTCTTCGACCGTAATATGACTAATGGCCGGATTTTTTTTTTTTTTTTTGCGCCATCCTGATCCTCGATAATGAATGTCCTTTGCCGTCGCGAAATTTCACCTTTGTCTCGTCGGAGAGTCAGCGTAAAAAATTAGCAGATAGAAAACTTGTAATTTTTTTACACACGTAATTGACAATATGTTGTCGTAATTGATTTTTTTTTCTAAGTGAGACATTTTCGAAAAATTGCTAATTTCTCGAAAAAATTATATTTTTATTGTACGTTTCTCTCACATCTCTCTATCGAATCAACAATGCTCTCGCGGGACGAGTAAAATGTCTGCTTTGCTTTTGGACCGTCAACAATAATCCGCACAATGGCGAGGCACAAAAAGATCTCTCTATTCTTCGAGCGATAAATTCCTCTCTTTGCCGCTGTTATCATTATCGGCCTTTTATTGCCAGCTTTTCGCGTCGCGTCGCAAATCACCGCGCGCGCATATTTCTCATCGATCCTCGTCGTTATCGCGGTTGTGTATCGGGATCAAATCTCGCGCGTTATTTCTCGACAATGCCTCTCGCAGGACATTCCGTGGCGAATTTGCAGGATCGAATGTGTGTGCGCGCGCGGGAAACGTATCTCTTTGACAAACTGCTTCGCCTGGTTATCGGTATCTCAGTGTCCCAGTGCCCTGCGTTCTTCCCAAGGATTATACACGTAAATTTAAAGCTCTGACATATCCGTGACCTCGGAGAGACGCATCGCCGATTCAAGTGATGAAACGAGATGCGCCCGTATATTTTACGGATGTTTTTGTGCATCCCCTCGTTTCAGACTCTCTCTCTCTTGCGCGCGGATTCATACGCGACACACATTCGCCGCTAAAAATATGCAAAATATGAATACGGAAATGGGATTTTTATTTACGAGTACTCCGCAACTATTTGACGTGTTTCGGAGAGGCGCCGTTATACGATTTCCGCGTCCGTGATTTTTGATATCCTACTATTACACGAATAAAGCTTTGATATGATAAAACCGACGTACGTTTTTCTTCTTTGGAGTATTTCGCTCGCGTTTTGTCGCGTGTGTTCTTTGATAATAAATTCCTAAGGATTATTAAAACCGGCAAGTTTTTTTGCAAGTACGCACATGTATAGACCGGAAGATGGTCCACAAGCGCTGTACACAGTATTTTGGCAACGCGATCTAAAAATTCCAGAGCACGCTTCGAGAGAAGGAAGTGGTCTCGCGCGCGAAAAAGGGTGGAAAATCCGAGGAAAATTCCTTCGAGAATTTCTTCAACGAGAGCGGGACGAGCTGGATGAATCGGCGAAAGCGTGCGCCGATCGGGATCCGAAGGACTTTACGGTCCATCGCTCGTCTCACAAAGCGCCCAGCACTCCCGGCTTCTTTCAGCGAGCTAACGAGCCGAAGGGCTTCGGGAAAAGAAAAAGGAACAATTACACTCTCTCTTTCTCTCTCTCTCTCTCCCTCTTTTCTCGCAGGGAAATAGCGCGCTTAAAGTTCAGCGGCACAATGGGCGCGCCACGCGCCCGTGAGAATGATTTTATTTCCGCGTGCATGATAATTGCGCCGCTACCGTTGCAGTCGTTAATTGCGCACTTTCCGAAGGACTGCATTATTCATAATTCGCCCCGGCCGCCTTGAAAACCTCGTTCGTCAAATTTCCATAATGTTTAAAGCATGTACACGTGAAGGGGGGAAGTTTCCACAAAACTCTTGTGATATATATTTGAAAATTTTACTTTTCAGTGGCCTTCGCCGAGAGCACGAGTTGCGAATACACTTAAATTGAAATGTTTATGTGCCGAGAGCTGCTAGAGTTTACGAAAATAAAGATGCATAAGAAAGAGCACCGAACACCGTATCAAAGAATTTTTAAGCACCTGTAATATTTTTCAATAGAAATTTTTCTCCTCTACGTACTTGTGTGGATATTTATACAAGACTGCTCAATTTTTGAAAAATGTCGTTAAAAAAATGTTAATCTTTTTTAGAATTTAGCAAATGACGTAAAAAGTCGTTTCTAACGAAATTGTATTGTATTTTTTTTTATTCGCTCTGTTCATTATGTTTTCATGCGTTCTTCACCATGTCGGGAATATATAGTCGTGTAGCTTTTCGTTCGTATTGAAATTTCCAGAGCGAGAGGTTCAAAACGAGGTCGATCTCGCCGCGATCTCGATGTTTCTCATTCCGATTTGTTCCGTGCTATCCATTGAATGATGGAGGAATTTCTTTCTCGTCGCTCGGCTTTCAAGAAGCTTTTAGAATTTCTCCGGAATGATCGCTTGAAAGCCCGCGAAAGTATCTCATGATGGAGCGTTCGTTTCGCGTTCATTCCGCGCCGGTAATTACGAATAATCGCGTCTCCAAGTAATTCGACGTTTAAAAACACGAGTAACCGGCGGGAGCGAAAAAAAAATCGAAGGATTTCAGGCACGTCAAGATTTCCGAATATTTTTGGAAAAATACGTCGTGATGTACAACGCACAGTTTTCTTTAACAACACTCCGTAATTCGCATAGCAAATGTTATTTTTGTCTCGTGAAGTCTCGAATAAAAACGTAACTGAGTCACTGTCCGAGAAGAAATATGGCAATTTTTTTTCTTTTTTCATTATTCAACTTTAGTTCCGTCCGTTTAATGCGATTTGATTCGCACCGTGGATTTTACTTATTTCGGTTATTTCGAAATCGCGCTAATAGAGAGAGACTTCAGAGGCGCCATTTTCCGATAAACGTTCGATTATTAAACGGATATACGGTAGCGGATTTAACACCCGCAAATAATTCGAGCTTCCTTCGAGCTCTGATTCAATGGGGGCGCGGCCGAATTAGGTCGAGAGATTTCCGCTCTTCCCGAATTTCTGCCGAGCGTGCAGGGAGCCGCCTCCAAAATGCCGGAAACTTTTCCGCTCCGGGTCAGCGGATCTGTGCGTGTCCAGTCGATGCGCGTGCTCAACGAAGCGACGATACTTTGTGTCGATGACAACTTTGTAGCTCTTGTATAACTTCAAAAAATCTCGTCGTTGAATTCCGCGCGGTTAAAATCCGCGGAAAAACTCGACGCGCGCTTCAAGCGGATAATTCCCGCGATATAAAACATGTAGGCGCGGATATTTCCCGGCGAAGTTTATACTGGAAACTCTTGAAACAACTGCGAGAAAAAAGGCTCGAGAAGTCGTGTAAAAGGAAATAAAATCCCGAATTGAGGATAATTGCAAAACAATGCAATGTACAAATTGCAGAGTTTCATTCGCGGTAATAAAACAAACGAGCTAAACTCTTTTTTGTTTTTTTTTTGTGTGCGTGTTTTTAAAAAAATCGCTTTATTAAAATCTAAAAATAAAAATCAACCATGTGCGCGCGTTATAAAAACAAATAATGGAATATAGCTATTTCTTTTCGAATATTTCATACATAAATTTCGCGAGTATGATGTGTGAAAAGTGATACCAAAAAAAGTCCGTGCATCCTTTATGATTTTTTTTTTTTTTTTTTTCCAATGCTAAAAGCGGCCGAAGTCCGTGTGATATACGCGCGTGTGTTAACACTTGGCAGGGCGGCGCGGCCGATTCGGTTCGCTATAAATCCTAAACTTTATCTATGGCTGCTTTTATCATTATTTACAGGTCGCTTGTCTCGTAACTTATGGAACCGTGAATACCGCGGCAAACGCGCGCTACGACGACGACGACGGCGGCGGCGGTGGCGGGCGGCTGCGGCGTTTTTATATATAACGCGCGCGCTTGCTTTGGCGGTGTAATACGCGCGCGATCGGTGTATATTCCTCAATTAACGCTATCATCACGCCCGAGTAGTCCAACGGGACGGAGCGCAACTCCGACAAATTTCCCACCCCGATTATAGACCATATCCCGCGGTGAATAAAGAGTCGGTGGCCTCTTTGTGAGGCGTCACGCGTATTATTTATTCACGTCACGGGGATCGAAGAATGCTCGTACCTGACAGCGAGACTGAAAGACGACGGGGGAAAAGGAGTCGGAGAGAGGCGAAGGAGAGCGACAGCGGCGTTGGATGCGAGAGGAGTAATAAGTCCGAGATAACGAGCTTTTCGATTCTCTCTACCCCGGGTCGAAACGGAAAATTAATTAAGTGACTCCCAGGGTTCGCCGGGCATTCTTAACCTTGGAAGACACAAGGAACGAAAGAATCGTGTGCTCGTGCGGGATCCGTGCTCGCGCGCGAGCGCGCGCAAGAGAGAGAGAGCCGGTCGGCTATCAGGGTCATTAGTTACGGATGTCTCGTCGAAACCGGGACCCACTCTCGTCTCGATAAACAGAAGGCCCATTTCGAGACGCGGACTCGACAGGGCGGGAGAGGGGGCGAGCGATAGGAAAAAGAGGCAGAGAAGATCTTACAAATAATAATTATAGCCTCGGTCACACACACGCAAGGGAAGGGGGTAATATAACGGGCCGCGCGCCCGTTATCGAGAGACCCTCTCGAGTGAGTGCACTACGTTGTTCGTGAGATACGCGGCCTCTCGGACCCGCGCTCGTTTCCATCTCGTCATTGCGATCGTCGTTCATTTTTCGACCCTCTTTCGCCTTGTCTCCTTTTGTCTCCGCTTTTGGACGGTGTCTCCTCCATAGACGACGTCAGAATGAGTCTGTGTCGTTTTCAAGCAAGTTTAAGATTTTGATAATTTTATAAAGCGAAAGTATGTATTTTGATTTAATATGGCAAATATTTGTTTTTGCAAAGATATTTAAAATAAAATCGCGTAAAAAATCCAAAAGAATGTTGTACAACATTTGTTGTCCGAGTAAACTTGTTCTTTGAATAAAATCGCGCGTTAAAATCCGGGAGATTCGATCGACGTGTCTGGTATTTCGACAGGCGTCGCGGCGGTCGCTTTGTCACGCTCATCTTACGCGAACACGCGTGAAAGGACCCGGCAATCTGACCGGCCTCGCCGCTCTGCCGAGGATACGAGGAGATTTTCAGCGGCTTAAAGGGAATTGCGGAGGGGGAGGACCGGGATCCGTGGCGGAGAGACGGGAAGAAATCGCGCGCGGCCTGGGATGGAAGTTCCGAGGGCCTCGGCGGGCATGGCGCGCCGAAGTAGATTGCACGGGTGTCACGCTTAATCGGATAACTTAGATTCGAAAGCGGACTTTGACTCCTTTATACAGCGCGCGCTGTGGACGTACGCGGACACGCGTCAGCGATGCTCAACCTGCTACTGACGGAAAATTGCCAATTAAAACTTTTCAACTCTCAACAAACTATACGGTTAAATATGGGCAACGTGTGACTGCAGCGTCAGTTTGGACCACTCGATAACTAAGAGCTGTTGTGTGTTTCGTCAAAGTAGAAGGGAAATCAATTTATTACTTTCACAAACAATTTCCGTTAAATAAAGATTTTTTTAGATGTTGCGGCGTTTACGCGGAAAAAAAATAATGATTGTTTATTCACAAATATAATCGCTTGCGTGTGTTTTAATGTATGTTCAATTCACTTGTTTAATTCACTTTTTTTCCACTGTGCATCCTACGTATTTGTGTTTCAACGTGTATCTGTGACTTAAAAATATATTAATCAAAGTAATAACATGACGTGTGATTTATGATTACCGTGAAAACAAATAACCAGTCAAAATGAGTTTGTAGTTAATTTTCAATTCTATGATTTAATCATGTATATACATATATATGTACATATATATACGATATAGATTGATATAATTTTAATAATTCGATTTGCACACACACGCACGCACGCGTTTCCTGCGTCTGCTGTTATTTCATTATTACTCCCAAATGAAATAATTTATATTATTCAATATTATTTTCAATTTGACGTGCATGCACGATAAAACAGAATTAATAATACCGAACGCCTTGATACTATAATTACACCACGGGATACATAAAAAGTGGGAAGTCACGATCGCATAACGCGACTGCAAGAGCCCGTGTACAGGGGAACTCGAGAATGACAAGTGCAGCGACTTTGTAGTAAACCTACTCGTTTTCTTCCCAGCGCGTGTGTGTGCGTATTGTCCGTGTGCGCGCGGTTCTTCTTCTCCCCTTCTCTTTCTCTCTTTTTCTCTCTGCGCCTTCTTCTCCGATCTGTCCGTCACGGTACATGCGTGCACGCATGTGCGTGATGCGCTTCGTCCCGGCGTGCGTGCGAAAGCGTGAAAATCGTGGCGGCGACCTGTAATCTGCCGTAGCGACCGGCTCCGGAGAGTCGCATAAATACCGGAATTATCCAGATTGAAGTAAAACATTTTTGCGTCGCGAAAAAAAAAAAGAAGAAAAAAGAACCGTCGATCGTCTCCGGAGGAATTTATTCGCGTTTTCCGAGGAGATCGCAGCTGCTGCACGGCTTCCTGGTTGCGCTCGCGATAGAAGCCGTTTTATTTACGGACTTAACGCGAAGACGATCTCCTCCGATCTTCTTCCTTCTTTCCTCTCTCTCTCTCTCTCTTTCTCTCTATGTTCCGGAGACATTTATTTTCCCCTCGCGTCTCTCCGCGCGACTACCACGGAGGACTTCCGACAAAAACCGAGCACGAAAATTACATCCGCTCGGAGGTGAATCCGGACGAGGCAAGGGGAGGAGAGTGGAAATCACGTAGAAACGCGCCGTGACGATGCACCGAGTCCGACTATTCACGAGACCGGCTACTCGCCAATACACTTCTGCCTAGTCACCTCTTTATAATTCTAGCCGACAATTCCACAGACTGAACACACGCAAAAAAAAAAAAAAAAAAAAAAAGAAAAAAATCTTACCGAGAGAGTAAATCATCTAAATATAACTTAAAGACAGGCAAAACTGGTTAGCAATCTTCGACGTCAAAGCGATTAATGACAAACTCCATTTATCTTATCATTGTCAATTATCTTCGTTAGATTTCTTCTCGCGCGCGAGACTTTTTATTAATTTTTCACACTTCGTCATATAAATGTCAACGTTTACAGTGCGCGATTGAGTGTAATTAATGTACGCGATTGAGTGAAATCCTGATTGGATGTGAAAAATACACAAATCGCGAGGAAAATGTTCAGGTTTAAACGGGTTTTAAGAATAATGCGACTGTTACGCCCCATATAAATTATGAATCTCCAAATTAAAAGCTGACGGGGCAAACCCCAACATCTGCAGCCCCTCTGCGCCGTCCCTAAATCACGCGGAACACATTAAACACGTCACGGCCGTGTCGCGAGCTCTCCGCCACCCTTTAGAGGGGGTGGGTTAAAGGCGACAATTCCTCTCGCGCGAGACTTTTTTTTTCGCCCTCCTCAGTCGCTGCTCGCGCCAGAGAGTCATAGCCGTTACCCCGAGAACACGTCGTAAAAGCATCGAAACGATATTCCGCGTGCTCGGTCGTTAAGGGGAACAGCAGCAAGAGTCGGTTTTATCCATCTTCTCAAATTCATGTTTAACGCATATACTACATCGATGATTTATTGCGCGAAACAGAAGCGGAAAGTAGTTCAGTGGTTTTCGCTCTCTGACAATGAAACATTCTATGAGTAGAACTTGCTTTCTTATTAGACAAGTAGCAATTACATATCGACGCATTTTTTACATTTTTATTCTTAATTTGTATATTTCACGAAGTTTTTATGTTTATAATCGCATCTATAGTTGATGCAAATTTTATCATATTTTAAAAATAAACTCTCTTACGAATAATGTATACTTTCCGTCTGTGTTATGCCGCTCTTGAAACTCTGTTTCTCTCGAAATTTGCCACCTTGGTCCATTTGGCCTGCGTGTAAACACGAACCTGGACGTGGATAAAATTTGTCCGGCGTTAAGCGCGCGACGTCTCGTCGGGGGGACGTAATCCCGACGAGGGTTTCGAGGTGGTATCTCACCGAGCGTTAGTCCCCATCCCTCTTTTCCTCTCTTCTCTCTCTCTCTCTCTCTCTCCGAAATGGGTGTAACGGCGAGTGTAAGGGGGTGGTGGCGGATAATATTTTAAAACGAGCGCGAGTCTGTTGCGGGCAGAGCTCTCTCGCCAGCGTTGCTCGCACAATGCTGAAGAGAGAACACGACGGACAGAGAGAGCGGAAAGCGCACGCGGCGAGGGGGTTGCGAGGACAGGAGGAACGGGGTTGTACGTAAAGGGAGGGCGTGCCCGCTGTTATCTGGCTTGTTCCCCGGATGAAATATCGGCTAGCAGTTTCAGGCCTTCTTCTCTCCACTCCTACCTCGATCTTCTCCTCCGAGTCTTCCTTCCTCGTACGCCTTCTTCCTCTTCTTCCTTCCCCCTCGCATCCCCTTCTTACTCCTGCTTGGATTCTCCGCAGAGTTCCTGCGAGGTGAAAAACTTTTTCCGCGCGCGCCATTGTCGGACTTTTGATTGCGTTGGGATTTCCATCCTCCTCTCTTTCTCTTTCTCTCTTTACCTCTTTCCCTTTTCTCTTCCCTTTTCGTTTTTATTTAAATCTGTCTTTTCTACGCGGTTCGTTTTTCTTCCGCGCTTTCTCGTTCGTTTTTTTTTTACTTGGCGATTTTTATCCCGCCGACAATCTCCTTCGTCTCCTTGCTTGCCTCTATTCTCTTCGGTCTCTTCTCTTTAGCCTAATCTTAATAATGTCAACATTATCTCTCTATTGTTCCCTTGTTTATTTTCACTTTCTTGTTTGTTTTAAATTCTCTTCTATTATACCCTCTCATGCACGTTCTTTGCTGTCTTGCTTACGATTTTAACTTGTTTTCACAAAAACACTTCCCTTTATTTTTTTACCTTGTTTTTCCCCTTCACTTTTTCCGCCTCCCACATCTATTCACTTCTCGCAAATTTCGCTTCATCCCTCATAAACCCAGACCATCGTCCCGACGCTCATCGTCCTCGCGGACCTCCGCCGTCTAGGTCTATTCTCATCATGTCATTATCATACATCGCCAGGAGGCCCATCGATCACACCAGCCATCGTTCCGCGAGCGACTTTCCCTAAACGATCCTTCCCGGAAAAGCGAGTGAGAGAGAAAAAAATAAAGGGGTGGGAGATGCAGAGGGATTATCCCCCCGTCGAAGGATAACGTATGCTCGTCTTCCGCCGAGGACGCGTATTACGGGAGCAAACAGCGCGGAACGTTTTTTTTTTTTTTAATCCTTTCCGGGCGATGTGGAAGGACCGGGGGAAAAACGCGGGAGAATCCTACGGAAGGAAAAAGTTTCGCAGCTCGGCCGTAAAAGCGTTTTCCGGGATAGCGCGGGAAGAGTATGTACACACTACATATGTGTGCGTGTAGGTGGAGATGATCGACGCGCACTTCTCTTAACGAGTACGAGCCTGTCTCGCAGTTGTCGCCGTCGTCGTCGCGTTTTGTCACCGCGCCACCGACTTGCTATATTATATACTGGATCACGCTAGTTCGTTTTTCATCGCATACACACATGAGAAAGAGAGAGAGACACGAAACTGCTCGTGTGAATGCTAATGCGAGCTGTCATTTGTAATACAAGATAAAGCGCGCGAGCAAAAGGAACAAGCATTTTTGAAGAGAGCGGAACAACTCTCTCTCTTTCTCTCTCGTCCGCGGCGCCTCTCGAAATAATTCGGGGAATCGATCCTTCACTCTCTCTCTCTCTCTCGAGAGAGAGAGAGAGAGTGTGTCAACATTAATATTTTACCGGAGATTTTAAATTAAAATCAAAAGTCAGCTTTGCATTTCAAATTGCGACTTATTATTAATAACTCGCGATGCACGCGTTCGAGATTCGATATATTTACTTCGCGGAAACAATTTTTAATTAACGATAAGTATAGGTTAATTTTTTTTTTCTATAGAATAAAAAAAAAAAAAAAAAAAAAAGAAAAAATCTGCCTTTCAAATAGTGTTTGCGTAATTTAGCACATCCTGTATCGACCCGGTCTAATATCCGCTTTTCATGTTACGGGCTCTGTCTCATTCACGGTTCACTGGTCCATTTAGCAATACAATGCATATTTTAAAAGTAGTCACAGTGATATTGCGATCGAAAACGCCGCTCAGAGGATTGTGACGGAAAGGCGTCCGTCGCGCGGGCTTTTTGCGCGCGTTTTTGATCGGATATACTCGAAGACAGCGTTTCGTTCCCATTTTGTTTCGCACACTCAATTTTTGCAGATTTTCTACCAGACGTGTTGACACTGCTCAACGCACTTTTTTTAGAGGTATTTTGTCAATCTGACCTAACCGACCTGTACCTGTAATTCAACACGGATCCTCGAAATTTATCTCCGTGTGTGTTTAAAAGTGAATCCGACCGCACTTGTTTCTTTTTTTTTCTCTCACTTTGAACGCGCATTTTGACACTTTGCCGCGCGCATTAAAAGCACTTTGTCAACTCGACCTAACTTTCGACTCGAGAACTTCCGAAAGCTCTCGTGTTTTCTAGGATATAAACGTTATCTTGATCTACAATTATAACAGAAAATACGCTGTGTATTTTCCCTCTCCCCCAAAAAACCAAGGATTTAATTAAAATTAATTTCTTTTACGGAAAATAAAAGTATTTTTTTTCTTTTTGTACGAGTGAAAAGAACGTCTGAAGTACTCTGTATTGTAATTAAACCGCAATATCCGTGTAGCGTTGGGATGACATTTTTGCAAAAGCACGTGACACGCACATACAACGCTTCCTTTATCTCAGAACGCGAGTCATCGCGTTGATGTTATCGCGAACGATAATCCTGACCGCGGCGTGACATGCAGTCGCAAATATTCATGCGGCATGGTAGTGGTACGGCGCGGAGTCGCAGTCTGCCGGATTAAATTGTAATCGTCGGCTAATCTGCCCGTTGGGATCGCGATCTATCCCCGGAGCAGCAAATCAATCGGACCTGCCGGCCCCTTATCAAACCTTGTGTGTGTTTCTCGGTCTTGCTTGTCTTACCGCGCGTATTTACGTGTTTCTAACGCTGCAATTCGAGTCGGCTTTTCGTTCCGTGCAAAATTAACAACACAGCGCTTCTTTACATCCACACTTCAGTAAAACATCAGTATTTTAAATATAAAAAACAAATTGTAATTTAAAATTCTAGTGAACTTTTAAATAACACGGAAGAAAAAAATCAATGATTATGTAATAAACAAAAATGTAAATCTTTAAGAGAGTTAGATTTTTGTTTTTATTACTGTTTTATAATCTTGTAAGAGCATTATTAATTTAGATAAATATGAATGGCGTTGTATAAAGCCGGCTTTATCCTCACGAAAGAGTTGAGTGTTGAAACAGACACTCTATTTTCGGTTAACCGTCGAGTGCATATCCTGGTACCGAATGTAATACCCAAAACGAAATTGAGCAGCGCTCGTGTGCCGCGAGCAACTCTCCCTTAAGTCGTCCGGCGCCCTCCGCGAGAGGTTCCGCACGATAAATCCTCGCCCGAGTGAGGAAGCCAAATAACTTAAACTGCGATCTCTCGCGCGAGTGTACCGGAGCGTTCGTTCCGAACGAAGCCGGTATCGCGGGAGAGAAGGAGGAGGAGGAGGAAAAGGCAGAAAGAGGTGGAGACTTCGAAAAGTAATGTGAGAAATACGACGAGGGGCCGTAGCGCGGGTCAAGAGGTGCAGAGTCGGAACGAAGGCGGGTGAAACACGAAGGGGTGGCGGGTGGAAGGGAAAATATTTGGAACGCTCAATTCGAGGTACAGGAAGCGGAGATATCGGCGAAATAACCGAAGAATCTTATGCTCATTTCGCGCACGAGAACCGTCCGAAGCCTCTGGGTAATTCCGTATCGGACTCGAGATCGCATTGTCACCACCACCCTCTCTTTTTCTCTCTCTCTCTCTCTCTCATCCTCCCTTCGTACTGTCGTCTGTCCTCCGCGCTCTCTCGCTCTTTCTCTCTCGAGTGCAGCATCTCTGACACTCGCACAGCACTAAATCCAGCACAATGGCGCGGGTGTAACGCTATATAGCGTGTTCCGCGGGTCGATGCCGCTTTTACCTCGCCCGGTTTGCTTCGGATACCATACCATACCTGAGGAGTTTGTACAGGGCGGCGCGAAGACCTATGCGAGCCCTGGCGCTCGACTCAACATTAATTTTTTATCTCTCAGAAGTTACTAGTGAGTTTTCTCTTAGTTTCTCGAAAAAAAACAAAAAAAAACTCAAGCAGAAACTATGAAATTTCAGTAGCTGTAGGTGCTAACGTTACACACACGTATCTGAACGGGTCTGTACAGTTGTCCACGCGCGAAAGCACAACTCGCTTATCTCCGCAACGCAAATTCGCATTCGGTATCGCAATGACAGCTTTAACTACAAATGGATGTCTACGGATAAGCATCGCTTATAAGAGGAAATTGCCATCTGAATTACTGCGAGCTATGTGTCATACATCCCATGTAGATACTGAAGGCAACCGGTAAAAATGTCTGT
>QVNV01022822.1:0-11414 GCA_014825455.1 Pseudomyrmex pallidus | reverse complement strand
TCATTAGTTTCATTAGTTTCAATTCCTGCATTTCAATTCCTTCATTTCTTTCATTCGTTCGTTCCCTTTTCTTAACTGAACACAGCCCTACAATACCGTCGTAGCTGTAAGTCGTAAGAAATTGAACAATCACAATCGATTATTCTTCTGTAATTTGTCTATGATTGGTCAATTTCTTACGACTTACAGCTTACGACTGTATTGTAGAACAGGCCTTAAGGACGTAAGACGTAAGAAAATTGACCAATCACGTCTTACGTCCGAAAATAGTGGAGATATAGGATACATTCTGATTGGTCAATTTTCTTACGGTTGTCTTACGTCCTTAAGGCTTGTTCTACAATACAGTCGTAGAAATTGACCAATTACAGCTAAATTACAGAAGAATAATCGATTGTAAATGGTTAATTTCTTACGACTTACAGCTTACGACTGTATTGTAGAACAGGCCTAAGTAATTTTGTGTGTGATGTGTGATGGCCTATACGTGATATATTAAATATGGCAAGATCACACAATCACACAAAACTTTTACGCGGGAACAATTGTGTGGTTAGTTATAATAATAGAGTTATTTCTGGTTATCTTTTATATCAATTTTATCATGTGAAATAATAAAGTTACTTTGAATAAACTGCGTACAAGATGAAGAAACGTCAGTTATCACAAAAAAAGGTAATTTATGATATAATAATAATTTTAAATAAGACAGATTTTTTGGCTTCCAAATAATATATACTTTTTATGAAAATTTACCGTTTGGAGTTCTGGAATTTCAAAATTGCATGCACTTATAGCAAAAAAAAAAACAAACAAACAAATTAGAATACATAAGCGTGTGCTTGAAAAACACATAAAAAATGATTGATTTTTTTGTATAATTAAATATGTGATTATTTTTTGTTTTCAGATTTCAGCTTCTAATAGTGTTAAAACTTCTCAGACAAAAATATCCTCATTTTTCACAAAAATTCCAAAACCAAAAGAGGAAAGCAACAATAAAGTAATAGATACAAGCTCTTTAAGTCAAGCCTCCAGTGACAAAAAGAGGAAACAAACTGATGATCCATCAGAATTATGTGTAAATGTTAAGAAGAAGAAGTGTAGTGACAATATAAAGGGCTTGTACAATTCTAATACAATTGCAGGACATACAAAAACAGAAAATATTAAATCATATGAAAATTCAGTATTATTGTCTGTAGCTAAGGATTTAGATGACACATGCAATGACTTCAAGCAAAATAAAGCTATAGATACCAATGTAATATTTCAAAGTGAAACAGACACAAATACTATAATAAGAACTGAGCACAATATAAGCACAGAATTCAAGTCTGTCAGCACTGCAAGTATAGAAACCTCAGAAGTTGCAGGTAACAATGATCATGTTCTTAAAGAAAACCAAGACCTAAATATTATTTCAAAATATTTACCTTCCGCTCAGGTGCTTAATGAAAACTCTGAATTGCATGATTTACAAGTAGAATCATTTGAAGAGTCTGTAATAGCAAATGGAAATGAATTTGATGATTTTTTTGACCAAGAATGGCATGCGCAGATTGATTTTAGCATTTTGCAAAGATGCAAGGTGATCAATGTAAAACAAGAACCGAGAGTTATCATTTTATCCGTGCAACATATCGAATCCGAATCCGTTGATGCCGTTGCATGTTCTGGATTTTGGAGAGACATGCAGGTCAAGATCAACGACATTGTCATGATACAGGCCACGAAAACTTTGCACAAGTGGATAGTCGATAACAATAACGGTTTCGTCATTACGCAGCCCGATTTGCTGATATCTAGCACGACGATCATGAGCGGTTTATTCTGTAACAGACGAGCGGTGTTAGCCGAAAAGTTCAGAAAGATAGAATTGCTGCCGGACTTGAATGCTGATTACACAATCATGATGGTGGGATCTTTGATTCATCAATGGATGCAAAAGGCGTTGCGAGAGAATGTTCACACACTGTCCGACGTGATCAAATTAATGGACGACATGTTAGGATCGAAAGACACGATAGAGTACCTCTACACGTCAGAACTATCGCTTAAAGATTGTCGAAAGCGTATGATGGAGTATGCGCCGAGGATATTCGAGTTCATTCAACATTATATCAGAGGCAACAAGCAGCAGCGTATAAGCGATTTGAAGGACAACTTTCAAGGGAGTATCTCTGAGATACAAGATATCGAAGAAAATATTCATATACCGCAGTTGGGTATCAAGGGGAGAATTGACGTGACGGCAAAAGTGAATATCCAATCGAAAAGGAAGATCATGCCTTTAGAGATAAAAACTGGAAGAAGCTCTTACTCGTTCGAACACAAGGGCCAAGTTATTCTATATCTCATGATGATGGGCTTCAAGGATCAGGATATTGACACTGGTCTTTTGTTGTATCTAAAAGAAAATTCGATGAAAGAGATCAAAAGTAGTCATAACGAAAAGAGGGATTTGGTATTGTTGCGAAATACGTTGGCTCATTATTTTGCCAAGAAGCCTGAAAATCTTTGGCACATAAACTCCGAGTCGGATTTGGAGATGATGAAATTGCCAGAACCGATAAATCATCACGCGTGCACTAAGTGTCCCTATCAAACGATATGCTGTGCGTATCTGACCAAGGATTCGAATGTAAACTTGTCGCCGTCGCATCCATTGACAGCGCTGATTAAAGAGTTGCTCAGCGACTGCGAATCTAGTCACTTGGACTACGTTACAAAGTGGATCGCTTTGTTGCAACTGGAGGAACTTTATGAGAACAGTAACAGTAGCATGAGCAATTTCTGGACGATGAGTCCCGAAAAAAGAGAGACAAAAGGAACGTGTATATGTAGTTTGAAGATAACAGGAAAGATAATAGAGAAAGACGATAGATATCAGCACACGTTCGCACGTAGTAACATCAAGGGAGAAATTATTGAGAATTGCGCGCTCGGAAGCACGCTGGCCGAGAACGATTACGTTTGTGTTAGCACCGATGAAGAAATTAATATCGCCGTCGGACATATATTATATATTTCGCATGACACTGTTGCAGTCTTGTTAGACAAGAACTTGACGCGACAAGATAGACATTCCACGTTTCACATCGACAAGTATCCTTCCACAAGTTTGTCTACGTTTAACTACGCAAACGTAGCTGGTCTGTTAGGCAATAACGAAATCTGCGTCAAGCTGCGACGCATCGTCATCGACAAGAAACCGGCTTCGTTTGCGGAAAAGGTGTCGCGTTCGATCGTATCGGCCAGCGCCGAAATAATAAGCGATCTCAATGACAGTCAACAAAGAGCCATACTAAGAGCAGTGAGTGCCAACGAATACGTTCTGATTAAGGGCATGCCGGGTACAGGGAAGACACAAACACTGGTGGCTCTGATAGAGCTGCTTCAGACATTAGGATCAAGCGTGCTGATTACCGCGCATACTCACAGCGCGGTGGACAACGTCCTTCTCAAGCTGTTAGAGAAAAACATCGATTTTGTGCGTCTCGGCTCATCGAAGAAGATTCATCCGTTGCTTACGTGCAAGAGCGAGGAATATGCGATCGCGAGTTGCGACTCGCTCGAGAGTTTAGAAGCATTTTACAATAGCAAACGGATCGTTGGTGTAACGTGTTATGGCGCGTATCACGCGCTCATCAGGAAACGCGTCTTCGATGTTTGCGTGGTAGACGAGAGCGCGCAGATCATGCAGCCCACGGTGCTGCGACCGTTATACAGTGCGCGCAAGTTCGTCCTTGTTGGTGATCCAGACCAATTGCCACCTGTTGTCAAAAGTAAACCTGCCGTAAAGCTCGGCGCGGAAGAATCGTTGTTCGTCAGGCTGGACAGCGACAACAATACTGTCAGTCTGTGGAAACAGTATAGAATGAATGGGAGAATTATGAGACTGGCTAACGATATGACGTACCAGGGCAAGTTGGTAACAGGTAGCAGGCAGGTGGAGAATGCCACGTTGACCGGCTCTAATATAGAACAAACTCTCGCGTCTTGCGAAAAGTGGATAGGAAGAACGCTCTCCAGAGATCTGGATAACTCTGTGATAGTACTCAATACCAGCAGTACTTACAAGTTGAGTGAGGAGACTAACGTCAAAGATATTACGTCGGATCAAATGTATGCCAACGTCTGGGAAGCCGCCATTACTTTGCGACTAATCCAAGTGCTCACCGAAGCTGGTGTGTCCGCCAGAAGTATAGGAATCATCGCGCCCTATAACGCTCACATAAATTTATTGAAAAGAATCATAGACAAGGAGATAGAAGTGAATACTGTAGATCAGTATCAAGGTCGTGACAAAGATGTTGTATTGTATTCGTGCGCGAGAAGCGTCGAATGTGACACGAAGAAGGAACACGAGATACTGGACGACAAGCGGCGTTTAACAGTAGCTATTACTCGCGCAAGACACAAGTTGATCATAATTGCTGATAAAAATACTCTTTTAAGATACACGCCTTTTAAAAATCTATTTAACGTTATTGATGAAAAAAATGTGATAAATTTACATGACGGCGAAGAAGATTTTAATTGGAAAAGTCTCATTCGTTTAATTGACAATACTAATCGGAATAAATAATTCAAGAAGTGGCTGAAAGTTCACTGAATCACAAACTAATAACTTAATTTTTCATACAAAATATTAGATATTGCACCGCGAATGTACAAAGATACACGATATATCGTAATGTACGCAGAACTTTGTACAGGAATATATTTTCAAAACGCAACATTATATACACATAATTCTTTTTAATGTTAAAATAAATTAAAAAATAAAAATGTTTCACTAAAATAAATGTTTCAAAAATCATTTTTTTGCATTTAGATAAGACTTTACTGTAGAACGATGAGAACGTTATTGTTTTATTATTACAATTTCGGGACATATATAACGGGAAAAACTGTGAAAAAATTAGACAAGTTTACAAACTTTGGCACTTGTGCTTAAGTACATCAAGCATAAGTCCCTATATTTCACATAAATCGCAATCACATTTTGTATGTACGTTACTCAAAACGCACAGCATAAGTACTGAAATTCGGCGACGAAAATATTTGATACTATATATATATACATATGTACAAAATTAAATAAAATATGAGCAGAGTTACTTAGAGCACGTGCGGCTTCTCCTCTGAGCTCTACTTGTTGGTTTCGTTGTAAGATGTTCTGCCGGCCAATTCTAGTAAGTAACGATCGGGATGGTCCAGCCAATCACTAGCGCTTAACTTGACGACTCTCTGTTTCTCTGCTTCTTTTACTTGCCACTTCTTAATCTCTAATTGTTTTTCTCTGAAAATATATCAGTAATTCTCTATTGCATAAAAAAAAGAGAAAAAAAAGACCAATTTTAAGAGCCACGATAGATATTTACCTCAGCTTGACATCGCCACATCCCCAGACTTCCAGACGGTCAATGCTGTAAGGAGCACCGGCGATGCTCACCGAATGGAATGAATCGTCGATACTGATAAGTGGCGAGCGCGGATCGCTGCCGAGCCGCAGACCATGTGGATAGCCTCTAATACTCGTGTTCAGATACAATATCTTCGGACCTTTCTCTATGACTTTAAAGGACGGAGTCAGTTGCAAGCCCATCGAATCTTCATCGCCCCAATAGAGATGACTTTCACGCCACTCGACAGCCGAGCAAACGCAATATGTCGGATGTTCTCCATCGCTCTCTATACTAGCGGCTCTTATAATAAGCAAAGTGGGACCTCTGTAACCTAATACATGGTGAAGGAAGCGATTAGCCCCGGACCCATGTTCCCTGCTATTGTATAGTAACGTCCAATGCCTTGGACAAATATTGCCTGTTCGTCCAGCTATCAAAGCGTGAGTTACGTCCTTCGGTGAATTGTCGGTCTACGCACACACACACACACGCACATAGATACATAGATTCGACTACGTGTACAACATAATGAACTTAATGTACAAGGCTGGTGATAAAATTGTAATTAAATCTTTATGCAAAAATTGATCTGTATGTATAGAATATAAATTGTTTGTGACATACCTGAAGATAACTCTGCGGCAATGTGCACGCCAACACCCAGACATAACTCAACGGCAGTAAGCTCACTTCGGGAAATTCCGGATTTGAGTTTTCTATCACAGGTGTTAATATCTCGACAGGAGGTTGGGGTTGTTCTGTTGATAGAAGTGCTTTACCACTGCGATATGCAGTAGTTAATACGTGCACCACGTATCGATGTAGGCCATTGACTATCCGCGGACAATGTATCCCGATCCAATTGCTCACATAATTCACGGACAAGCTGGTCTTACCGTGAAACTAAAACATTGCACATTCACGAAAATTATACATCTTTTTTTTGAATTTCTAGCTTATCAGTTTGGATATTTCATTTGTCATTTACATATTTAAATATATTAACAATTGAATATGCTGAATAAATTTTTACTAACGCATGAAGCAACAACCGCATCTATTATTTGCTCCGAATAAAGACACGTACTGGTACTATTATTTTCCATTGCCAATTGATAACAGCACATCAGTAAAGCTTTCAATGTTTCAGGTGTAACGTTGCCGTCGTTGTGAATGCTAGAATACATCTTTATATACTTTTCTAATATAGTTTGATCGTTCAATACTGCCAGGAACTTTTCAGCTTGTTGCTTAAAGGCTGTTGTGCTTAAGTATGTAGTTGTGGATTGCGCATTGTGGTGTAAGTAAGTAAAGAGTTTCTCGCTCAGTTCGGGATGAGTGGGAAATAAGTACTTTTTGAATACAGACTCGGTAATGCCATTAACATGTACTTCCTGCTGGGTTAGATGTGACAAAGTCTGTAAAATATATATTTGTGAGTCAATATTATACTATACCAATGCTTCTATTTATAAAGAAGAGGAAAAGAGAATTGCACAAATGCAGTTTCATTGTATGACACATCAGATAAAATTGATATTAATTAAGATAATCTCCTATCTGATAACAGCTTACTCATGCAAGATACATATTCAATATTTAAAAAATACGAGAAAAAAAAACAATGTAAAACATTATAAAAAAAAAAAAAAAAAAAAAAAAAAAAAAAAAAAAAAAAAAAAAAAAAAAAAAAAAAACGAAAGTACATAAAATCTTGTTCTGAATTATAATAAACATATAAATATAATATTATAGTAAGCATATATAACATATTAATGTGAAATAACTTAAAATTATAACTCTAACAAGCAGTTGTCCTAGCCACTTATAAGCAGCTGTCTTTGCTGTAATTTTAATTTAGCTGTAAAGAAGCTAAATATAGAATGACAACAAAATCGATTACACAGCGATTAGCGCAACAGACGATTCGAAGATCATGTGTTCCTATATATTGGCAAATTCGAAATGACAAAATGACTGAAACATCGAATAAACCTGCCTTGGCTAAACTTTCGATCGGATAAAACTGCATTTGGGAAGTGAATATAGAATTCGATTCGCTTTTGGATCCGTTCTTTGGAGCGGTGCCGTTTGCGCCACGGGTATCATTGCCAGTACTCGTCGCTTTGGATTCTGTCTTGTTTTGCAACGTATTGGCACGTGTCGCCTGATTGCCCATTTTGCGAGATGTCACGAATACTATATCCTAACCGACTCCAGCAGCTTCGGCATAACAAACACGCGTGATATATGCAACTTTTTCCAAAAACTGCTTGGTCATCGACATTGTAACGACAAGAGGAAACACCAACATTAAGCTGGTTCCTCATGCAGACACCGGCGCTTTAACACCGAGTGTTGATTGGTGAAAGACGAGTGATGAGAGTTGCCATTTACTCTCATCTGCTTTTCATCTGTGTTTTTACCAATCAACGCTCGGTGTCAAAGCGCCGGTGTCTGCATGAGGATCCAGCCCAACATTTGCCCTTGAAAAAAACTTGAGTACTGATGTTAAAGTGCCAGTCGCCAGTCGTATCTGCATGAAAATCCAGCTTTATAAGTAAGCGGATTTTTGACCTACTGTCTTTTCAATGAAAGGTCCGCGGTCTGCGCATAAGAGTGGAATAGAGGGCAGAGTGGGGAGAGAGTTGCGGAATTGGCGAAACATTTGCTGACAGCCAATGGTTGTATTCCGCCCTTTTCGCGTCGTTCCGTTATAAATTTTATCGCTGTAATTCGCGGAATAAACGAAGATAATCTCGATATGCAAATAATGTCTACTCTGTCTTCATATATATCGTTTATTTATGTACTTTTTTCTACATGAATAATTTTCTCTTCTATTTTCCTCTTCTCTAGAGTTTTTGTCAACAATACAAAAAGGTTATTGTTTTATTATGATTTATTTTCCGCAGCGGAATCAAGTTTTATCCAATCGTGAAATAGTTTTATTTTAGGTTAAAAATATATTATTAAAAACCAACTTTCATTTTTAACCAATTTATTATATATATATATTATTGTAGGTGAATAAAATACTATCTTAACTATTATAAGTATTGTAAATGACATAAAAAGTCTAATTTTATATTATTCCGCGTGATCCCCGTTACGAAAAAGAAAATACCTAATAATATTCTTGTGTGATTGTCAATAATATTTATATTACTGACTTTATTTATATGTAATCGGCAGTAGTTCTTTTTCGTAAGGGCCGTTTCCGCGTATAATAGATTTCCGCTCAATGGGACGTCGCCCTGATTGAAAATGAAAGCGCGCGCGATGGCAAAGAAACCTACACTAGTTTTATAATTAAAAATCGGGGATGCGTAGTAATGATTATTTTTCTGGACCCGTCTCACCGGACTGTAAAGAAAAACTTTTATTAAAATTACAATCCTTTTGAGATTGAGAAGCAGTGAATTAAAAATTAATTTTTGTAGTTTTAATTAACCCGTTGTAGCCACACACCAACAAAAATTGGAAAACCACGATTTTGTCAAAAAGTTCTTTTTATATTTTTCATTTTTCATAAAGAAAAATTTTTTTGTACATTTCTAATTCTATTCAATTTCTGAGAATTATTTACCCCTATTTTCACTAGTTTTAAATTATTTTTGAGCTCATTACTAAAAAGTTATTAAACTTCAAACATGCGAAGTGCAAAATTGCACCAGTGTGGCTACAACGTATACTGGATTGAGGTGTGGCTACAACGGGGTTAAAAATTTTATAGACTCGTGACTTATTGTTAGACAGTTCATGCGAAGACATAATAATTAAAAGTAAAAAAAAAAAAAAAATAGAATTTAAAAAAGCATATAAATTTATTACTTTATTAAAAGTAGAAAATTTCTTATAAACAGTAGAAAATTTCTTATGAACAGTTTTGTTTTTCGACAAATTTTTTTTTAAATGATATATGTACAATAATTAACAATATATATATACAAATATATTTGTAAGAAAAACATCCAATCATAATAAGTCTGACACAGTGATACAGTCTCCAAAAGCAATAAATTATATATTATATATTAAAGTTATATATTATATATTATATATTATATATTATATATTAAATCCCTTACGAAAAAGAACTACTGCCGATTACATATAAATAAAGTCAATAATATAAATATTACTGACAATCACATAAAGAATATTATTAGATATTACAGGAATTACTGAAAATATTGGCAATGATACTGGCAATTACACAGAATGCCAGTAATTATTTCGTACCACTGCCGCAATATACTGCCAGTAGTTCTTTTTCGTAAGGGATTATATAATATAATTTATTAAATAATTTATTAAAATTATATATTTTATTATCAACTTAATTAGAAAGAAAGAAGAATTATTAAATAATATATTATACATTTAATAAATTATAAATTATATATTTATTGCTTTTGGAGACTGTGTAAATAGTTTGTCAAAATTATTATACTTAGACATCCTATCTTACAAATATATATATATTGTTGATTTAGATTTTGCACGATAAAAAGCACATGTGTTAATAGTGTTAATAAGTGGTACGAAACGAGAGTTATTTAAAATTTGCAAACTCGCTAATTCCTCTAGTTTTAGATTTATATATAAACAAAGGTGCGTTCCGTTATTAAGCGTACTGAAACCGGTAACGTATATATACAGAAATCTATTTAGTAGATTTAACTCGAAAATCTGTATAATATGTTAATTTTATTAGTTTGATTATTTTTATATGTAATAAACTTTTGACAAAAGTTTAATTCTTCCTGAAAAGGCAAAAGCTTGGAATTGTTTTATCTTAGCCATCAAGTGACCGGTCACCAACAATCGAAAAAAAACGCGGAGCATAGAAGAGCGATCTCACTTTCTCCTCTCGCGATTCGATTTATCAATCTCATTGTCAGTACGTTTAATAATAGAACGCTTTTGTCACATCTAGAGCTAGAGAAATTGTCGAGTGTTTGCAAGTTTTAAATATCTCGTTTTGATACAATTGTGCACACATGTGCTTTCTATCGTGCTAAATCTAAATCAACATTATATTTGTAAAATAATTATTCAATTATAATACTTTTGACAAATTATTTATACAGTCTCCAAAAGCGATACATTATATATTATATTTAATTATGTAATATATTATATTATATTAAATAATTACATAATATAATATATTATCGAATTAACTAAGAATTATTAAATAATAATTATATATTTAATAAATTATAAATTATATATGTATTGCTTCTGAAGTCTATATAAATAAATTTATCAAAATTATTATAATTGAATGATTATCTTACAAATATATTAGTACATATATATACATATGGATAATATATTATTATTTAACAAAAAACATCTTTGTCACATCTAAACTAGAAGAATTGTCGAGTTTGCACAAGTTTTAAATATCTTTTCTTTTCGCAGTAAATTTTAAAAGATCAATTTATTGCTTTTGGAGACTGTATACATAATTTTTCATAATTATTGTAATTGGATAATTATCTTACAAATATATAATAATGTTGATTTAGATTCTGCACGATAGAAAGCGCATGTGTGCACATAGAATAGAGATAATTATAACTTGCAAACCCCCCTGACAATTTCTCTAGTTTAGATGTGACAATGATGTGTACATATACATAAAAACGCATACACTCAAATTATCCAAATTGTCGAATAATAATAAAAAAAATAATAAAAACACGTACGTACAATTAGAAATATTAAAGTTGTTCACACAAAGTTGTACAAAGAATGTCTTAATAATATTTTAACATTGAAAAACGCAAAGGCACCTCTGTCTACCTGTATTATGTATGCATAATATATGTATTATAATAGTGCGGATCAATCTCGGACAGATTACTTCAAATTTCGAATCAAATATTGGGACAATCTCTTATTTTTTTATTATTATTCTCAAACATTTGGATAATTTGAGTACGGATTAATCTCGGACATTTGGATAATTCGAAGCCCCATTACAAT
>QVNV01022821.1:0-14734 GCA_014825455.1 Pseudomyrmex pallidus | reverse complement strand
TTTTTTTTTCCCCGGTGCGACGCACGTGCGCGTATTAAAGTACATGTCCTCCGCGTGCGGGGAATGCGTGCATCTGGCGCGTTTCGACCGAAAACAATTAAATTACTCCTCTTTCCGGATTTCCTGCGCATAAATCAAATTTCTCGTTCGCGCGTGTCCGTCGCGCGGCGACATTGTTGCGCCTCGTGTTGTTGTTCATTCGGCGAGAGATCCCACGCGCGGGAGCCGACATCGTGCTGTGAATGCTCGAGACATATGGACACGAGGAAGGGTGCCGAGAGCACTGGGCGAGGGAGAAAGAGAGATATGAGAACCTTGGTTATATAGTGTCGTATTGTAAAGCCGCCGAAAGGACAAAAGCCCTGGTGCGATCAGTAGGTATTTACGTACCAAGCGTCTCGAATCTCTCTCTCTCCCTTTGCGAGGGAGAGAAGATCAAATCCGTAAGAGCATTAATCAAGAGCCGGTTATGACGGCGGCGCCGGGAATACACGCGGGAATGGATGCGGGATGATAAATATCGGCTAATAAATGTCGGAAAAAAAATTCGCGCGTTTCTCGGCGCCGCCGACAAGAATAAAAG
Organism: Pseudomyrmex pallidus; assembly: GCA_014825455.1. Taxonomy (NCBI): domain Eukaryota; kingdom Metazoa; phylum Arthropoda; class Insecta; order Hymenoptera; family Formicidae; genus Pseudomyrmex; species Pseudomyrmex pallidus. Next base: position 14,151 of record QVNV01022821.1, on the reverse strand, counting down.
AGAGAGAGAGAGAGAGAGATGTGAAATTTAATTCATACATGTGTGTATACACAATTGCGTTATATTTTGTGGTGCGCACACACGGGACGGACGATCAAACACCGAAAGTTCAATACACGCTGTATAAAGCGGAAGATTTGGAATTGAATTATGTGTTTGCATATAACTTCAACGTATAGCGTCAAATATAATCTCGTTTCACATACGCCGTGTGCGAAACTTTGACGTGACGTCGGAGTAACTAAATTTCTCTTGGATTTAAGTCAGTCCTGTTTCAAAAGTCAGTCTTTAATTAATCTGTTAAATGTCAATTAGCAGAGGAGGATTTTGAAATCGATAAAATTTACATCTTTTGTTAATATTACTCCTCAAAGATCTTTGTTTAATTAATTTAAATCCAGAGAGAAAGAGAGAGATTTATAGATATTTTTATTACACAAATTAAGACGCAGCGGTGCGTTCATGCGATGTGTTTTTCTCGTCGATCGTCTCGCGATTCGAGCGAGCAACAATCGCGAGCACACTGCTGCGTGCACCGACACGATATATCACAATAGAAAAGCCCGATATGTGTAGGACGCTGTGTTGGACGGATGCATTCGGTCGTAGAATGCAACGCCGAATCCCAGGGCTTTGCCATCGCGCGCCCAGCATCTGCCATCACCTCTGCCGCAGTCCGCGCGGTGGAGGATACATAAGAAAAGAGACTGCACATTGCCCGATCCCAGACGTCTACAGGCGTCGTACATAATGTACTTTCTAGATAGCGGCGTAGAGAGAAAACGAGACACACGAAGAAAAGTGCCTAGATACAGAAGGAGATTGAGGTGAGAGAGAAAGAGAGATGGAGGACGGAAGGATGTGAGGGGGAAGGGGAAATGAGAGAGAATGGTTTCTGTCAAGAGGATGACTGTACGACGTCGAGGAGGACAATGAGCCACTCGAGAAAGACTGGCAACGCGGCGAAACTCGACGGAAAATCGTAGCCATGTTTCAGAAACGCAAACTCGTTCTCTCTTTATCTCTCTGTCTCTCTTCTTCCGAATCGTGTACCGTCATTTGATTTAACTACTATCGCGCGATTTCTCAAGATTGCTCTTCCCGCAGTCTTGTTTCTCGAGCACATGCGCGCGCTTAACAGATTTTCACGAAGGAAGAACTTTGGTCTCGGAAATCGAGCGCATTATCGCGATTTTATGATGGGCTTTCAGACGCGTGATGGTAAGTGTCAATTACAAAAATCTTTCAGGTATTTAACACTCTATTGAGCCCTCCCTCCCTCTTTCTCTCTTTTTCTTTTTCTAAGGAAAGAAGATAAATATATTTTCCTCTGTAGATTACGGGAGAAAAACTCGTTTTATTGCGTGCATAATTCGTACAAAATGCAACATTCTCGAAAAGGCAGGAGAGTGATTTTGCACGAGAGGACGATCAAAGGTCCGGATAATATAGCCGGTTAGTAGAACGACTTAGCGCCGGAAGATTACGAAAGTCGGAAAGAGCCACGCGATAACGATGTCTCGGGAGGGAGATACTCTTTTGCGAGGTGTGAATACGGGGGGGTTAACGATCATCCATTTTACCGTACGACCGCAATTTCGGCCGCTCGTTTATTTCGCGCACGGCTACGTTCGCGCTGTCTATCGTATTTTCTATTATTTTTTTTTTCGAGAAACAATTTTTGCGAAAATATAATTTTTATCCAAATTCACATACACGTCGCGAAAAATAAAGTAACGCAAATGGCGTACGTGCGATATGATATCAGATAAAAAAGATCCGATCGAATGAATTCTGGTGTACCGCGCGCACAGCATCGATACGAACAACACGCGCGGTCTTTCCTCACAACCGCGGACGGCAACTTCGTATTCTTCTCCGCAAAGTATCTCGAGGATCCCGTTATACCGGTTTGCGAGTTCGACCTCGCGCCCTCGTTCACGAACCGGTGAATTCGACAGACCGGAAAATTGAGGCTTTCCTCCGCGGTGGTCACCCTCGCTTCCGGTGTGCCACCTGTGTGACACGAGCGAGAGAAAAGAATCGAACGAAGAAAAATAAATTACAGGGGATTACGCTTTTTTATTTTTTTCGCGTGCGCGCCCGTTTAACACTTGGACGTGGATCTGCTCTTCTTAGCGTTGCTTTGCGTTCGGCTGATAAACCGCGGACAGATGCGGCTGGAACGCGGCGTTAATTGCAGACTTATTTAACACTCGTTGGATCCGACGTTGAACCTACAGAAGGGATTCTCGGGAGTCTGTTCGAAATAAAGCGGAGAAATTCCTCACTGTCATGGTGCGACAGTTGCTATCTGGATAAAAATAGCGCTTGTTAATAAAGAATGAGAGAGAGAGAGAGAGAGATGGCGTGCTGCGCAATGATGCGCTTGTTCACGCAGAAATAATTCACATCTCGAAGTGAATTCAATTTCCTAGAAATGACAGTAAATTATTCCTCTCGTGTACGGTTGAAGTCTGCACAAAAGGACGCCCTTCGTGCAGCGCTTCAACGGTACGACGAATATCCGTTATATGTCGTGCCAAAGGATACTTGCTCGGCGTCGAGAAATCATCGGTGCTGTATATCATATGTAAATTCACGTCTCGCTTAACAAATTTCGCGTAATAATTTCTCTTTATTCCGGAAACCGCGTGCCAGAATTTTAATCAAATTTTAATTGTTTTTGATGCGTCAAAAAAAAAAATACACAAAATCAACGCCTAGTGGAAATCGAATGTGTTTCTTACGAATTCTAAATCAATCAGTTTTGTGCGATATATTAAATTGTTGCTGCTAAACAAATCCTGCGAATTGGTCACGAAATTTGTTTTAATTAGATGAGCAAAATCGCGAATGGCGTTTAACGTGTTAAAAGAGAAATATGTAGGTACATGCTCGAGTAAACTTCCTTGAGAGAAGCGAAGCTCGTAGCGAGGTGATTTAAATCCCGAAAGCCATTTCGGAAAGATTTACGCGCAACAGTCCCGGTATGGTCGTCAGGCGAGTAAGTAAACAAATATCAAGAGTGCAGTCAAGAAAGCAATAATGATGACACATTCATCGCGTGTCAGAACGCGTGTTTCGCTCGCCCTGGCAGCCGGAAATAGTATTCCGGGTTGTAGTACTCGGGAGCTTCCCTCTTTGCTTCTCGTAAAAAATTTTTCCTCCTTGTGTCAACGTTCGCTACGCGGTCTCTCAATGTGGACGCCTTTCAACTAGATTTACACTGACGTTCAGGTTTATTTGAAATTTTATAATCCTCTCGGTGATGCATTAATAAAATCTCCATTTGCGCTCCTCGCAGATCGGATTGAAGCCGCTCTCTTATCGGCTTAACTTCTCAGAGTCGGAGTTCCGTAACAACTTCGCCAGAGTTATTGCGAACTTTTTGCTCGAGCGTCTTCGATGTGTACTGAAAAACTTTAACGCTTCTGAAACATTGAAGTTATTTTGCCTTCGGCAAAAATGTAACGCAAACACGAAGTTCAAACCGCCGAAACAAATTGTAAATTGCAAACTACCAAAATATATATAAATTGCAAACTTTATATATATTTGAGCCGTGACGAATTTTCGTCGACCTGACAGGATCTAATGTGCGTCATAAAGACCGCGTTCCGAGTGCAACGAGCCGCTTATTAAAGCTGCATCCTCTGGAAGGGCGCATCGTGTCACGGTGCGGCGACCTTGCGAATATCCGCGTAGCGTGAAATTTATTTATAGAATTTTAGGCGCGGAATCCGGACGACAGGACGAAGGGAAATACGCGTACTTGAATCCCGGGGTCACTCAGGCGTTGTGCCGCGCGCCCTTTAATCAAAAGGAAATTCACGTTCCACCTCTTCGATTTCACTCTTCGATCGCTCGAGCGAGGCTCTCATAGATGTTCTTTTTTTTTTCCACATGCGAAAGTACTTAAAAAAAGAAAAAGAAAAAATCCAGAATTTTATAATATTAATAAAATCGTGTTCAACTTAGCGACGACTGAAACGGCCCGTTCATTGTGCGAATATGTGCGACACGCGTTGTACACGTGGTGTTTACCACGTTCTGGAAATTTCGGAGTTCGCACCGGCTCCTGGCTAGGAGCATTGTCTCGCTTGCGTTCGAACTGATCAGACTTTCGTGCGAACTAAGAAGCGATTTCTTATACGTGCCGTGAAGTGTAATACATATCACATATAATCAAGCAGCGTACAAAGTGTATTACGTTATTGAGTTAAATACACGATTTATATTAACTCTATTTGTGTTGTAAAGTGATTTACCCTGAACAGCCAACTGAGAGTGCGAGCAGGACAATCTTTAGCTGGTGAGTTTTTTTACAGAAGTCTCGCGGATAATTCTCCGGAAATAACGTCGGGAATGTAAGCAACGCAACGCAGACATACCATACAACATGAATCAGTCACGTAGCAGGATTTATGGGATCGCGGCGGATATAACATTTGTTGATAACACACGTCGGAAAAACAAGAAGAGAGCCATCACGAGAGTACGTGTGTGTGCACGCATACGCGCACGTGTATTGTGCACGCGCGTATGCGTGCGTGCGTGTTGCACCCGTGCGGCGCAAATGCCACGCGACTCCACTTGAAAGCATTCGAGATCCAAATATAGCAGCGTGTTCGAGTACAAGCGCATCTCGTGCACGTACGTTCCACGAGCAGCGAAAGCACGAGATGACGCGGATAATCGGCTGGTTTGCGCGGAAAATTAAGAGTTTTGGGGAAGAGGCGGGAAAATTAATACGCGGCGAGGCGCTCGCACGTTACGCGCTCAATTGATGCGTTTAGATATGACACAAGTAATGACGATTCATCGATTCGATTTAAATGACAAAACATTTTCAGGGCATTTACGTCGCGTTTGAATTAACAGTTCGATGAAGAAGAAAGAAATGATTCTCCTTCTCTCTCTCTTTTACGTTCGCGTAATGTTTCGACGAATTGGAGCAAAAGCAATGTTTAATCTTTGCGTTGTCTTTGATAATAAGACGCGAAGGGATTAATTGAGCGAAGAGATATGTGAGAGAAGGATAAACATCACTTGAGAGCGACTGGTTATGTTTTGCGTCAAGTATTGATGTCAAAAAGGAAGACGCGATTCGAGAAAGAGAGAGAGAGAGAGATAAAAAAAAGAGAAAGGTATCTGGTTCCAGACTGGTAAGAGAAGCTGGGAGATATTTAACAGTTTCGGCTGATCTATTCTTCGTAACGCGCGTCCGTATCTTTGCGTAGGCGCAAACCGCACGATCAAATATTTAAGTTTATTACATTTTTAACGATTACATTTCACATACACACTGTGAGACATTATTTTGATAAGTTCCGAAACAGCGCTCAGGGATCACAAATATTTAATTTCTATTATTGGTGTTTATGTACGTTTGCGCTTTTCGAAGAGGGTATCGCTGGATATACGATCTCTCGGAAAATTCACTCGTATTTCTCAAGCCGATGCGGATCTGTTTACTTGCAGACTCGAAGCGTCGGTTTGCCTCCGCAACGGTAATTCGAGGCATGACGCCCCCGGTGCAGCTGGTCCGGCAGTGTATAAAGCAGAGAAGTTAGAGTCGTCTCGAGACGCGCGTTCAAGTCCAAGGTTTCAAGACGCGCGCGCGATGCTCTAAAAATAATAAATCTGTCGCGTCTGAAAAAAATTTCCTGAAAGAATGTTCGGACGAAACGTCTGGTAACGACGACGACGATACGTACATACGTCGTCATCCGGTGTCGCCGTCGTCGTTTCTTTGTTCTGTCCGGAGGTTGACCTTGATTTCACTGCGCGCGCTTCTCTCGTCGAGAGATTGAAAAAAAAATGATCACCTTGACTTCTTATATTCGCGAGAGACGCGCGTCTCTCGCGAAGAGACGACGTTTGTCGCACAGCGTTTTCAAAGCGTGCTTTTTTGCGGAATACTCTTATTTATCTTTGCGGTTTTTCTTATCTGTTTCTTTTTTTATTTTTGTTTCTAAGAGATAAACGCACATTTGATGTGTGCCGTTTTGAGCGCGAAATGCGTAGAGAGTACGGTTAAAAAGAACGGAAAAGAAAACCGATGATGATCTCCCTTCTCACCTACGGTTTCTCCGCGCCAACGTTTTCTCTCCCTCCTCCTCGCGGGAAGTTCCGTAAAAAGAAGCGGCTGAAATAAAATTGAAGATCAGCGCTTCGTGTATAAAAACAAAAAAAACAAAAAAAAATGACTAATTGAAGAGAAATTTAATTTTCCGAGTTGCTTTCTGAGATAATATACGTAGCTACACGTACGTAATCCGACTTTCTTGTTCCAGGATGACGAGACAAAACCGACGGAAACTACCGACGCGGAATCAGCTCCCGTGGTGACAAAGGAAAACGAACAAAACGCTTCGTCCACGGAAAAATCTATCACGCCCGCCAAGGATTCCAAGGAGAAGGAGGGGCGAAACGGATTTCTAAATGCTATTCGGTTACCCTTCGTTCCTTCGGTTTTTTCCAAGAAGAAAAAGGTAATTGCGCGCCCGTCGTGTCGATTACACACTTCTGATTCACATCTCGAAGATTATATGTCTGTCTTCGGAGAAAATGAGCTCTCTCTCTCTCTCTCATTTGTCACACTTTGGATCACTTTTGTCCACTAAAGCGCACATAAACAAAAAAGTTGGAACTGAAGTATATGTAATTGCAACTAAATTAAATTGTCAATCCTGTCCTCTTTCTACGTATTATAACAGCCAGCGAGAAACTCGCTCGTACTTGACATGTAAATGTAGAATCTGAATCGCGAGGATATGCAATCCGCTTAGACGCGATTTCACCGTTTTCTTTTTTTTTTTACCGCGCTCCGAGTAACGGAGCGACGAGAAGAGAAAAAAACGTTTTTTTATCATTTTTCTTTTAATCGTTGCACAGAACAGAAAGAAAAATCGTTCAGAGATATTTAAAGCGTAAATGATAATTCTGATAATTTATTTATTCGAAACCTTATAGCTGTTTATCTTCTTTAACACGCACAATTTTCTATTTGTTTTTTTTTTTTTTTTTTTTTTTTTTTTTTTTTTTTTTTTTTTTTTTTTTTTGACTGATTTCTCTTTTAGTTCGGTCGTGACTTTCGACGCCACACTGCTGCGTAATGCTCTTGATAGAGCCTGATCATAGAAAAAGAAAAACAAAAACGTGAAACGTAAACTCAATCGTTTGTTGTTCTTTTTGCAACCTAGATCATTGTTGAGACTCCGACAATTCGTGTATACAGCAGGTGATTATTGTTTAGTTACGCTGTCGATTTTGCACGCGCTCACGCGATTCGCAAGTGAGTCCTTTTTTTTTTGCGTAATAACACAATACAGGAAACGCTCGTGGGACGAGATGAAGCAAACGCAGTAAACGTCTTGTAACGTTTTAATAGTCAATAATTGTGCGATTATTGAAACTTAAAATATTCAGTCGATGTACCGAAATAATTGCAATTCAGATGGATTGCGATACGTGCAGAATGCGCCTCGGTATGCACGCGGCACTTATTCCGGATGTAAATTATACCTGTGCGAGAGAGCCGACTCTATCTCTCCTTTTTGTTTTTACTGTTTCTCCCATCTCCGACACATGGCGTGTCGCGTTTCACTCTAATCATCCTTTTCGCGTAACACATTATTGTAGTTTTCCCTCTGGACATTTTTTTTGCACTTGCATGAAATTTAATTAAATGGGTGAAACCAAGAATATTACAATTTGACCGTTTGAGAGATAGATGGGAAATGATATAATCAATCTACTTCTAATAATAATTCACTTTTGGTTTTAATCGTTTTCTTTTTAGGAAGCTGACGCTGAATTAGGACAGACCGGTACTGCGGGATTGGCAAGCGTCGAGACGCTTGACGACGGCGAGAAGAATCCTATCGCCAACGAGGACAATATGGAAACCGTGCGACTCGACGCGGACGACGCAACCTTATCTTTCGGAGACATCAAGCCGCCGAGACCTCCCGCTAGACATTTCATAGTAATCTGCACAACCGCGATCAGAAAACACATGATTGTCTCAGGTTCACAAACTTTATTGCATTTATTCACATTATTGTCTATCTCACGTCTACATATCTCAATGTTATGTTGTCGGCGGTTCAAGCGCGCGGACAAAAAAGATTGTTTTAATAGAATTATATTTGTTATACTTGATGCCTTCGTGGTGTCTTATAAGAATTCATGATTTTCAAATTAGAACTGCGTTGGTATATTTTTATAGTTGGTTTTTATAGTCGTTGATATATTTTTAGGGGTATATTTTTATACCAACGTTTCGCGCACATTACAGTTTACTTCATCAGAATTTTAAAGCAGCTTGATACGATAAAAGAGTATAACGTCGATATAAAAATGACGCTAACGCGATTTTAAACCATTTTCACGAGAATATTTTTTTATACCAACAGCAGCGACCGCTTTGATTCTTCTTGCCGTCATCATCATCATATGTATCGCCTGCGCCGGACCGAGAAAGATTCCCACTCAATCTCTGAAGGACGGCAAGTACATCGACGCTGTTACATCGTGCGGTCTGGTACAGGGTGTCCTAGAGGACGGTGGCTACGCGTTCCGTGGTATTCCGTACGCGGTACCGCCAATTAACAATCGTCGCTGGCAACCGGCTCATCCTCTGAATCGCATCGAGTATTGCTGGAACGGAACTTACCAGACGCATAACTCCTCCTCCATCAATTGCTGGCAACGTGACGCGTCCGGCCGCGTAGACGGCGTCGAGGATTGTCTTTATCTCGACGTGTTTACCCCGGCGGTTCGATATCACTCTCCGTTGCCCGTAGTGGTCATGATCGGCGCCGAGACGCTGAGTGGCGGTTCGCCCGGAGTGATGCAACCCTCGGCTAAACTGGCGCGCGTTCGCGATATCGTGTTCGTGCGGCCGAATTTCCGGTAGGATATGTTGAATTTAGCATCTCGACGTGTTTTAAGTCTTCTTTTTCTCGGCTTGTAATTAACGGTTTGATAACTGATTAATTTCGTTTTTATTTTTGTTCACACATCAGATTGGGACTTTTCGGATTCTTGGCAGCCGAGCCTCTTACCAGAGCGACTCACCCTCCGACGTCGGGTAACTACGGACTGTCGGACATCATAACAGCTCTTCAATGGGTCCAGTTGAACATTGATAGCTTTGGCGGCAACAAATCGTCCGTTACTTTGTGGGGACATCGGGCAGGCGGCACTCTCGTAACAACACTGATCGGTTCGCGTCGTGCCAAGAATCTCTTCTCGAGGGTGTGGATTTCCAGTGGTAGCGCGATCTTCCCGGGCAAGGAGCTGCGCCAGTCCGAGCCGCTGAGCGAAGAGTTTCTCGATTCAATCCGATGCCAAGATGCTGCCTGTCTAAAACACAAGACCGCCGAAGAACTCATGGAGGCGGTACCGGAAACTTGGTACACGGGCAACCCAGGCCTGCCAGAGCCGAGGGAAGCGGGGGTGACTAAAAACAAGAGACACGAGTGGCTCGTTTTGGACGGCGTGATTCTCCAAGAACATGTTGGTCAGATTCTGGCGCGGGATGAGCTATCAATAAAGATAGTGATGGGCACGACTGCGCATTCCGGTACACCATCGCAGTATCTGTCGCCGAACGTAACGCTGAACGCGACGCAAGTTGAAAATATCGTACGAGACTCCTTGCTTGGAACCTCGGGCCTAGCGGACGACGCTCTTCAGTAAGTATTCGAAATATTACAACAGAGTGGTGATTTAAATCAATGACGTGTTCTTATATTTCTCTCTTACGGTACGATAAACATTGCTGTTTGACACTGTGCGTGCCATTTTCTAGACGTTACAACGCCACGTTGAAGGGATTAGTCACGATGATCTCCGACATTCGCGTTGTGTGCCCATTGCTGACAGTCGCCAGGATGAGGACCAATGTACCATTTTACGTAGCAACTCAGACGCGCCGGTCTCACTTGGCCGATCCCGATAGCGATGCCGCAGCCATTTTAGGAACCTACGCCGCTGTGATGCCCGAAGAGAAGAGACACGTGTCGGCCATGCAACAGTTGTTCAATTATTACGTGTGGCACGGCGACGTTCCGCAGGCCGATCCGTCGGGCGCAAAGCGAGTTCTAGTCGTAGGTCAAGACACGCTGCTCGAGCAGGATTATCCCAACTGCGATTTCTGGATAGGGAAGAATATCGTACCCATGTACGGTCGAGTCGATTAAATATAGATTCTCGCATTGTTGCGCACCGGAATCTAGAAAGTTAATTTTCCGGATAAACGCGCGCGCGTTGTCCGTTGAATTTCCGGAGACGAGCGAAATTGATTACAGATGTGACTACTTAAATAGATCGATGTAACGAGCGCGAGATGAACGCGGGAATTAACACACAAATAAAGATATAAATTATGCCTTTGTGGTGCGACGTATAAAGTAGTACCTGTCGAATCATGACAATTAATTAATGTAAACGCCAAAATATAAAATAGTGATAGAAAGAAAGAAAGAAAGACATTTGTGTAGATAATCGCGTATGTGCTAACAAGTTTGAATTTGTTCTCGATGATAAGGAATAACAATATTTTACAAAGTATTGCGAGCAATGAAATATAAATGTTGTTCTTTGTTATCATCCGTGACCTCCCTCTCCTTCTAAGAGATAAAAGCGCGCGCTCGATCATATAAGGCACGCGAATTATTATGTATGTGTATAAATGTGAATCAAATTGTAATATATTGCGTAGGAGCAGAAGAGCGCGGCGTGACGTAGGTGTTGTGTAGACAACTACGCGGAGACGTAGCTTATAGGAGAGAAAAGAATCGACGTAAAGAGAGCGTTACAACGGCGTACATTTATTAATACCTACTATTATACACATATATTCTTGTAAGATGTGAATATGTAAACCGGTGCGAAAAGAGTTAGATATCTCGCGTTTTTTTCAAAGGTTTGTCAAATTCGAACATGGAGAATCGACAGAGAGTTGTTTGAAAATTTTTTTAACGCGTTACTGACGTTAAAGAAACAATAAAAACAATATGCGAAATACTTCATTCTTCGTATTCAGCTTGATAAACGTGAGATAAAACGCGAAGACGTGTAAATCATTTCGTAATAATGTTACATCTGTTAGCTAGTAAGTTATTGACGTACATGTATTATTACTATCTTGAACGAAAACAAATTCGATGTCTTTTTACACAACGGACCATGCTTTCTCGACGCGTGCTACGTGCTAAATCAGCTAGTTTTAAATCTAAACGATCTCCGAAGAAAAGGGACAACACACGTGCATGGGCGTCGCGTTTGTGGAAGCAACCTCTCAGATGGATGGAGCCTTTTTGTTTGTTTTTTTTTTTTTTTTTTTTAATTTGATATTTCTTATAACAATTTTATTAACATATTTTGCACTGAGAAAAAAATATTGCGACATCAACAAAATGTGTGTTTAGTTCGCAGACGATTGCGTGTTATGAAACATGTTTTTTTAAAGAGGAATTAAAATAGATTTGTTTTTAGATTTGTATTGAACATATTTGGTTTTTTTTTTATAACCTTTATTATTTTTTTTAACTGCTGCAGTTGGATCAATAAATGAGATCTTCTTGAGTCAGCAGTTTTTTCTCTCAGTGTAAATACGTAACTTAGTTTAGAGAAATTAGCTCGCGATGGGAGAACTGCAGACTGAAACCACAAATATACACGAGATCTAGTTATGTATCCAATTGAAATTTCTCGATGCTTGCTTGGTCATTTTGGATTATGAGAAGCAGAATTTTATTATAGTGAATTTGTACAAAAATACTCTTGTGTGTTTTGATGTTGTAGGCAGTTACCAAAATGCCTTTACACAAGAAGTTGTACCAATAATACCTCAATACCATCTCAACAATGAAAACTGTACCTTTGTGTGTAATTAGAATACATTTTGGTCGGTATTTAATAGTCAGATCTTATATCTATAACATAGTCTTAGTTTCGGATAGTGTATGAGTTCGTTTAACTGGCTGCAGAACATTTAAAAATAAATTTAAGACTTAATCTTAAATATAAAATTCAACTATGAATACCGGCTATTATTACGTTTTTCTCTTCTCTTACGGTTTTCTGACGTCATAATTTAAAATGACTGCAGCAACTCTATCGAGAAGTATATAAAAAATAAATCCTCCTTAGAGAGAGAGACTTTTTTATCTCATTCAGACTGAAACTGCCAAATCTGGTAATTTTTATACACAAATGCGGTATATAAACGTATTTTATCTACATATATATATATATTTACTAAAATAATAAAAATTTTACTACTACAATAAATTAATTCTGATTACGCGTAAGCGATTGATAGACTTTTTTTTCTGCGCGCCTCTCTTCCGTAAACGCGATTCGTGTCCCAGAAATGACAATGAAGTAAACTTGATATTCCTCTGTATTTGTATAATCTTTTAAGACTATCATGAAAATATTACTCAATGTGTTGTTAAGTAATTTATTTTCACTAATATGTGATAAAAAAAAAAAGTAGCGTTTATACACGTAAAAAATCTGTATGTTATCTTATTTCGTAGATAGGTCAGTTTTTGCGTAACTAATTTCCGTTAATTTAAGATTCTCTGTTCTGGGTAACTCGGTTATCTAGAACGGAACCGAGAAAATCGACGCCCAATCCGAACTGCTCTTATGACTGAACGTCATAAAATTCTTAATTAATTATATCGCCTAGTATAGCCGTAATGTTCGAACAATTGTTCTAAACGTATTTGGCAACGAAGCGACCTAATGTTAACGAGCGTTATGTGGTTTCGTAAGACAATTTATGTAAGAATAGCACGCATGATTTTTATATTTTATACATATATATACACACAAAAAAAAATATATATATATACAAAAAAATCTCTCTTTTATCTATGCGACTCTTCATGCGCGAAAACTACGAGACACAAATATAAATGTATGTGTGTTTGCACGATTATCTCTTTTCGACTAAGTGAAATAATGTGTACGTTAAAATTCAAGCGAACACACAAGGTTGCATCAGTTTTTCCAGAAAACAAAATGTTGGATATGTCACATCGAGAAATAATTATTTCAACAGATTCTCGGATAATCAACGGAGTCTCATAATACATATCTATTGTAGATTCCAGATGAATATCTAGAAACGCATTTATGTACACGATCCAAAAATGTAAAAAAAGAACTTGATGTAGCTGTATGTATGTATCGAATACATCCTGAATCAGAGTTGTACGTATCGACAATACACACTCCTCGCCCGTGAGCTAAATAATCACGTGCAAAAAAAAACACTATAATGGTGGCTGCCTATTTTTCTTGGATATTAGCAATATTACAATAATTACATTCCATTGAAACTTTTTTTTCACAAACGCCCGAGTTACGCTTGCTTCACTTGGACGAACTTTGGAGATTACATGTAAATTATTACACACACACACACACACACATTATTTCTATCATTATACATTTAAATTATTCAATCGAACTTAGAATATTGCGTTATATGACATATTTCTATGTATTTATTTATGAGCGATTTAAGCTTTTGTAAGCGTATATAAAATAAGTATTCTTAATGAACTCATTTGTGTATTAGTTAAAAATTGAAATATATTAGATGTAAGTTTAATTCTTAGTATATCACGCGAGATAACGAACGGTTCATCGATTGGTCTTGTGTACAATGTATGTGTGTGCTGCAATATTTTTTTTATATACACTGCGACCACATTTTAAATATCATTTCTCCAGGGAAATTTGATTTGCAAGCCTCATATTTTTGATATATTATACATATATTCAATATAAATCTCTTAGACTGTGTGATTTGAATTTCGTGTATTTGCATTCAAAAAATATTGTTGATACTTGATTATGCGTTGTCAAAGGGCCACCACTGTTTGAGGCTGTTTTGCACATCTCGATATTTGTGCAGCGTGATATCTTTCGGGCTTTACTTATTATGTCCTCACTATCAATCACGCTGTAATAGAATTTTATACTGTAATTCCACAGTACCATCAATAAAATTATATAAGTCATAAAACACAGTGAAGTATTCAGTAAAAATTTCCTATGCATATATATATATATATATATATATATATATATATATATATATAATTCTCATTAAAA
>QVNV01022820.1:0-21290 GCA_014825455.1 Pseudomyrmex pallidus | reverse complement strand
TTTTTTTTTTTTAACCGTCATAAGAAGCGATAATTATTAGTTTAAGTTGCGTTCTCCATCCGTCTGGATCTTACAAAGATGGAGATTAAATGCGCATTAGAGAATCGAGGAGGCTCTCACGTGTTAAGTTGCGATAACCTACTCCTCTGCGTGATACTTGATATGTTCGACGCTTAATTCCGAGACTGAGGGAGATTAAAATCGCATTATTGCCGAGCGACCATCGATGCGACGTGATTATCGCGACTAGAGTGCAGCTCTAGAAAAGACCGTAGATATACATATATGTATGTATATATGTATATATATAATACACATATGTGCACGCAAATACAAACACAAGAAAGAAATGTTCGGCTCTATAGGAAATAATGATCGCTCGTTCTCCGCTTCGATCGCGCGAAGGAAACGAGCGCCGTTCTCTCGCCATGAAATTCCCGGTCGACGTAGTCGAATAATAATTAGTCAATTAATTAACGTACACATAATTATTAGCGAAGACGCGGGAAGTGGCGATGGAGCGAGAGGGGAGAAAGGGACGAACGGAGACAGAGAGAGAGAGTGAGAGAGAGAGAGAGAAGGATAGAAGTGCAGCTACACCGGCATCGCGGCCGCCTATGCCTGGTTCAGCTTCGCCTTCGATTAGGAATTATTGAGGAAATTAATTGTGCGTGAAGTCTACGACCTCCCTTCTCTTTCCGCGACGCGTTTCACCTCCCATCGCGTCGTCTGTTTTTGCTTGTCGCGCAAACTTTTTTTTTTTTTTTTTTTTTTTTTTTTTTACTATTTTTTATGCTCTTTTATTTATTACGAATCTCTTGTAGAGAATAGTCGCACAAATGCAATTAAAAATAAATAATGATTATTCGCTAAAAGTACGATAATTATAAAAATACTTGAAACTGTTCCTGTACACGACATACTCGTTCTTTATCTTGAATTTTCCCCAGTTTTTTTTCTTTCTGTAATTATAAAATGACCGTAAATCGAAAAATAGAAGTTAATACTTTCTTTCATAATTGCGTCTAATTACTGTGACAATGAGAAACTGGCTGCCGGTACAAAATGAAAGTATATATGCCGGCAACTGTCACGGGAGGAGTCGTCGCACAAACGGTCATCGTTCCCGATCGTTCTCAATTGCTCGTGATAATGCTAAATTTAATTTGGTTCGAATAAAAAAAATAATACTCGAGTTAGTTTGGCTTGTTTTTCACTGGCGTCGACGCGCTGGGTATGTTTTTTTTCCCAATTACGGGCTGTACGATTGTAAACATGAAATTTGGAATATTTTGATATACAATTAAACAATATTTGGGTTATGACCAATGTTTGAGGAAGTTTAGCGACAGAACGTCGAGGAGGGATTTTCGAATTTGGTTTGCGGCAGCGGCGGCGATTAGCGGGACTGCGGACGAGTTTTCCCGGTCCCGTCGGAATCGTCACAGCGTTGCGCCGCTGCGCTTTCATCGCGCGGCGTAAACTCCACTATGTACTGTCTTCTCTGTCGCGCCCACGACGAGATCGACGAGCGGACTTGCGCGGAACGAATTGCACCTGGATATGCGCGCGCGCTCGCCGCTCTGCTAATAATTGCACTCATCTATTTATATTAATTATCGGCGATTAGCAATACCAATTAATCGCATTATCGTGGGTGCTCGCTGGCGTTGCTGGACAAGAGAGACGAATAGACATCGAATTGAAAGAGAGAGAGAGAGAGAATCCGTGATAGAGAGGAGAATCGGTGGTTGTTGGTTCGCCCTCTCCGTACACCGGGTGGGATTGCGGCAACGGGCGACGAGTCGTTCGCTCCGCCTCGCGAGTAATTTACTGTTATTGGTCGAATTATGCCACGGTCGAATGCATATTTATGCGGTTAATTATAATTTATGATAAAGCGGCGCCGTCGTGAAACGACCGAGAGATCGGCCGTGCGATGTGTGGGTCGTTCGTGTGGGCTTCCTGAATGTGGCTTTCCTCTTGGTGGTGACCTTTTTCTTCTTCTTCTTCTTCTTCTTCTTGTTCGTGACAAGCGAGTTAAACCAGGGACACGCGCGTCGTCATCGCTCTTTGGTAAACTCTTTAATGTTTGAGTGAAGTGCACAAAATCATTCGCAAGAGCTCGCGAACGTTCGTAAATTAAGACAGATTTATAGGGAGAAGAGGAAACTGATGGTACACTTTCTCTCTCTCTCTCTTGTATATAATTCTTTCGCGTGTGTGACCAATTTATTACACGCAGACAATTATTAAAATTAGAAAAAAGGAAAGAAAAAGAAAGTATATAAAATGTAAAACATAAAGAATATCTAGAATATCAATTTTCTTTGCGAGTAATGTAGTATTATTTGCTGTTTAATACGCTCGAGATGGATTCTCTAATCCGCAATTTTCCGACGACGCGCGAGATCGCGAAGAAGATCGCGACGATGCAATAAAGAGTTAAATTCACGACACGCATCGAGCGGCGGGAGAGACGTAGCCGCGTTTCCGCTGCTTTTCCGCGGATTATCTCGCCGAACCGCGATAAAGTCTTTTCCCGCTGGCAGCTTTTTATTACCTCTCGGATAATATTGCTAGCGGGCGCGTGGGCGCGTCTTATCTCGCGTTATCTCGCGCAATAAAGATAGACGCGTCGCGATGCATATCCGTGCCGCGTGTTGTTTTTGCGCGTCGAGTAATGACGCGCGCCGATGGACAGCGAACAAATTAACGTTTTGGATAATTAAGTTTAGCATCGCAATCGCGATTTCACGAGCTGACGTATCGAATCGTTCTCCTTGTTCTGCCGAGAGAGACGTTGTGCTGCGTCGGTTATTTACGCTCACGATGATAAAACAGCAATATGTATATATGTACGATCGATCGGGGGCTATTGTGTTTTCGAAAACTTGAACATTTCTCGGTGCGCTCATAAATAAACATATGGTGATAATGAAACGCGACGTAAGACGGTAACGAGCGCTCGCGTGACATAAGTGCGCGCGTGTTTTTCTGCCTCAAGTTGCCGATAAATTGCTAAACGGTAAAAAAAAAACAACATTTGTACGCATTATTGCACAAGAACGCGCGATAGTTCCTCCGAATTTAGTTCTTGATTTAGTGTAACGAAGGAAACCGCAGCTGGATCGCTCGTAACTCACATGGCATTTCGGAGCCATCGAATTGTAATCGAATCTATTAAGTGTAATTAAATTTGCAATAAATCCCACCGAATTTCGAAGTCCGATCGATTATTTATACATTCGATCTAATGCCGCAGAGAGACGCGGTTTAGCTTGCAACTTGAAATAAAATCTAATCGCACTAAGCCTTTGTTTTCTTCGATAATATAATATCGCAATATATATATATATATATATAGTTCGTATAATAGCACGACACGATCACACATTTACGATGCACATATAACACACCATATATTATCTCAATAAAACTTAATCCTCGAGCGCTCGCTCAATAATACGTATCTCGATTCAGCTGATGAAGTGTACTTGTTCGCAAATTAAAAAAGCGCAATGTTTTATAAAGCGAAATTCATTAAAAAAGGAATTTATATGCATTATTTTCCGCGATAATATCCTGGCGATATATGCGCGCGGCACGTGGTATTATCGTATATATGGTTTTTTTTTCCATTTACGTCGATATAATCGTTCGGAAGTTAAACTATAGACATTGATGTCGTTTAGCGCAAAATGCCCAGGCTACTCTTTCTCTCTCTTTCTCTCTCTCTCTCTTGCGGATCTCGAGAGTATCACGACTCGAGCGTAAAATTCTATCTCGCGTGATTATGCGCGCGCAGCTTTCCGTCCGTGCCCGCCGCCGCGACGGAAATATGTTCGAAAGATAATGCGTTTAGTTGCTTCAATGACGATTAATTGCTCGCGTCGAGCGGGGGCGAGCCGCGCGCGAACGTAAACGCGCGATAAATTCAACCGAAAATACCGTAGAATGGAGTGAATAGGATCGCTTCAAATTGGAAGGTTAATATTGCCGCGTTAATTTCTTTTCAATCGATGGCTTCATATAATATCGGGAGGTCTTGATACTTAATCTTATTACCCTTTTGAAATTTGATTGATGTCTATATGTATTCGTAACTCTTACGATATTAAATTAAAAAGAGGAAATTCAGCGAGAGATTGCGCGTGGAGATTTTTATATGAAAATTCATAGAAAGCAATTGCAGACCGTGATATCAAATAAGCGACGATTATTGATGAATAAGATTACTCTTTTATTTATTCTCGTCATTATTACTGAACTAAATTTGAAAACGCTAAATAATTTTACTTTACTTTTATGATTATTCAGATAAATCAAAATTATATTACACACATGTGTGTGAGTTACGTTGCACCGTTTATATATGTAGAAAAAAAATCGGTATAAAAAGATCCACATTTGATACGCTACCGAATCATTATGATCGTGATACATATCTCTAGTCAATTTTGTTCTAAACAATGCAACGATGGACAGCGAACAAATCAGTGCGCGTGCACCTAATTAATGCCATGTTCTTGCATCTCGAAACGTCACTGCGCACCGATGCAGCCGCGGGTGCTGTCAGTTCGCCTGTCATCGTTAGTCGAAGAAAATCGCCGCGATCGTGTGGGGTTTCCGGTCCGACATGTTAATATAGTTATCCGCGAATTAGCTTGTGATGGAACTGCTGCGGCCCGGCCTGCTCGAAAGTGTTTGAGCGGACTGCGAGTAATTGCAAGACAGTCAACGACATGTGCTTTTGAAAAGAAATTATTTTAAAGAAATTAATTTTCGTGAGTGCTGGCGTTTTTGCGTCTTGTAAAACATTTGTTACACGAGAAGATTTATTTATTCGCTCCGTCTGACATTAACGGCAAACGAATAATTGTAGCGAAACGATGAATTACATAATATAATGGGAGCACACGTGAAGGAAAAAGAAAGTGCTTCGAAGTATTTTTGTGCGATATAAAAAATGAAAGAAGAGAGAAATCGTTACAGAATTATAATAATTTACCGACCGCATTGAATATAAAAATATGGGTTATCAATACGGGTCGTGTGTGCGGAAAAAGAATTTTATTTCGGAATGTCACAGTTTTTCGTGGATAAACATTGCACGAATCAGAAAAGAAAGAATAAATGATCTCTAATAAGTTTCACTTAAATCCACAACGAAACGAAAAACAAGAACAATATGTTTCACCGCCTATCGCGTAACATCGTTAAAATATATAAAAGTAAAAATAATAATCTTGATTATCCTCATTCAGACGTTCAGGGGAGATGCAATTATGTCCGCCGATTAGTGTGAAAACGAATGAAACGCTGACATTCGTCGACGCTTAATCCGCTATGCGCATTGTAATGGTAATATCGCGCGATTCATCGTCGTGACTTCTCGAATGAGTTTCGCGTCGTTTCTCGAAACCACATCCACGTGCTGGTAAACCGGTGTGCATCTAATTAACGCTCGTCGTTTCTCTAACAACGATCATCGGGAAAAGGGAGAGAAGAACAGGTCGGAAAGGGGGACGGACTCTTCACCCGGAAAAGCGCGGGAACTTATGCGTAACGCGAAAACATATGATAAATATCCGAACGCGAACAGAAACAAGAGGGTAGTAAGAGGGGACGGGGAAGAGGGAGAGGAAAAGGGTACGAAAAGCGGGGCTGCAGCAGCGGCTCACGCATAATGGGGTTTTCATATTTTTGCCCGTGAATGGCATCGCGCATCGCTGAATCGCATAAATGGAGAGCGCAGCGCGCACGACGACGACGCTGGCTTGTATCAACTGTGCGCCGCGGCTGCATCCGCGAAACAACAACGGCGAACATACGACGACGATGATACGCGATGAGAGCTACTCGCGGCTTTCGCGCGAAGGTGCACGCGAAAGTCGCCGGCCGAATTGACGACGCGGCGCGGAATTAATGCGTGAGCGTGCAGAGGCGCCTCTGTTTATATATGTATAGTATATGCGCACCTGATTTTTACATCGCTTCGTCGCGGAGGCGCGGTCTCGATTTTTTTTTTTTTAATTCTCCTCCTGCAACGTTTCTCTGATTTTTCAATTCTTGCGCGATACGATCTCTCGACTTCAATTTTTATAATTATACCTATCGTGGAAATGTCGATTTTTGTGTTTCTTCATATCGTATTTCATATTCTCGAGCAGTTGTGTAATATTTCATATTACACGTACCTAGATTTCGTAGTCGAAAACAGAGTTTAGCTTTTTAATCTTGCTTTATTGGGAAAATTTGTTTTCTTTTTTTTTTTTTTTTTAATCATAATTACACTTTAGATTTACGATATCTAGATTTATGATATATCTCGCATCTTTTTTACGGTTCGGTAATCATCGAACAGATAAAACTAGTCTTCCATTAATAAATTTGTTTCTTCATAAATTCTGAGTGAGTTCTACTGTAAAACTTCTCCTCTACATAAATTCCTTCTATATAAGTTTGTGACAAATGTGTATATAAAAAAAAAAAAAAAAAAAAGAAACACGAAACGCGCAACACACAAGATAAGTGTAGTTTCTCTAAACTTGGAATTACAGGCCATCTCTCTTCCAGTTGCGTTCGGAGAAACTTATGGACAGTAAATTTGAATTTGCACTTTAACTTCTCGGCTACGCATCAAACACACAGAAATCGAGAACGTAATTTAATTCTAGTTGTAATCTTTGTGTTTTTGCACGCTTTATATAAGATTCGAATTAAATTATACTTTAAAATAGTTATTTTTTGTAATAATTAATTGATGTTTGTTTCAAGAGTTGCAGAAATAATTACGCGTGTGTGTAATATAATTATACGTGTATATATATATATATATATATATATATATATGTAATACATGTAATTATTTATGCGTCTTAAATTAACCTTGAGAGAGTGCCAGCTGTCTCGTCGCATTGCGGATTTAAATAAATTTTCATTCAAATGAAGGCTATTACATATAAATTTCTCGGAGATTCTACATTTGTCTATAAAATTCAATACATATTACAAATTTACACGTGAATATGTGCGTCGCGTGAAACAAGACCGCCACGACATAATAATGATAATAAGGGGCGACGCAATAAATTCTCCCGACAGTGAGATATTTCTAAACTATCCCTGTGCATCTCTCTCTCTCTCTCTCAACGGAAGAGACCGGAAAGTTCGTAAGACGGCACCGTAAGCTACGTACCTTACGGTCGTTCCTTAATATCCTTGAAAGGCGAACGGCGACGGTAAATCGCGGGGGTGTACGAGGTTGAGTGCGCCTGGGACAGCAGGAGGGGAATCTCGCCCGCGAGGAGGAAACGCGACAAGGGCGGGAGGAAGGGTATAAACGCACCCTCGTAGCCTTCTCCTTCCCGAATTCCTCCCCCTCTCCCTCTCTCACTTACTCTGTCGCTATCGGTAAGCGTCATCTAATACCATTTGCATTTATATTAAAATATTAATATAGCGCGCGCGCGCCCGCGTCTTGCCCAAGAAAGCTGCCTCGCCGCGCCGACGATTATATTTAAATGGAAGGCAAACGTTGGCGCCTCACGTTAGCTCGAAGCGACTCGTCGCAAGAAGCGGCTCGGTTTCGGGATCAAGAAGTGATTCTGCCGGCGTGGGTTTAAAGACATCTGTTCTAAAATCAATTTCCGATTACTTTAAGCTAAACTCACGTCTTGAATCTCATTAAAAAAGAGTAATTGCTGTTCTTACGACTTGTAATTAGGTAGATTCGATCAATTTGTCTTCCGAATTATAATTAAGATTCGTTTGTCTGATTGTTGTTTTTATATTTTTTACATGATTTATATATATTTTTTCTTTTCCTTCTCTTATATGTTGACGCGTACTGAAATCGTGCCGCTCTTTGTAGCGCGACACCAAAGAACTCGCAACAATGACGTGAAATCTCGATGCCGCGAGCGATACGTGGCGGCGAAAGAAGCTCGTAACGACTCTCTTAACCTAAGTATTCATCGGGGGCCGTTATTAATCGCCCTCGTAAGAAGCGACGGCGGCACGACGGAAACAAGTAGAAGACGCGTGAAGAAAAAGAGCGCGTGTCGTGCCGCGCGGACATTAATTCGCCCCAAGAATGGAACGCACTTGCACGTATTCAAGTACATCCCCTGTAGCGTTACTTTTGACTTTGGCGTAGACTACATTACATAAGTTTCGTGTTACTTGCATATTCATAAATAAGATACCTTCAGGTTTTGCTGTGCGCTCGGATCTTTCACTCCTTGTAATTTCTCCCTTCTCATAGACCAGCTTAAGTTTTCCTTTTCGAATAGAAGCCGCTGCTTTCCTTCGTTCCCTTGTTGTCGGCGGAGAGGAAAAAAAAAGGGGTTGACAAGCGGCCTACGAAGCCGCACGGAAGAAACCAGGTCGCATTTGCATGGAATTTCACCCGCGAGAGTGTTTTCACCTTCTTGTCCGCCGCGTTTCGCGTCCTTGTAATTAAGACACTCGTTAATTAGTACACAAATCGAGATACATGCCGCCCGATAAGGTCCGCGATGTACATACACGTCACTCGCGAAGATAAGTGGCCCGTTTTTTGTCTTCTCTTTTTCAACGTTCGATTTCAACAGCGAGGGATGATTTAACCGGGCGCGGTGATAAATAATCGAAACAAACGCGCCGCCGGCCCGGCGTCAGAAGGACGCCGAATAAATCGCGCTGCTGTGCGCGCGGCAGAAAACGCGATCGCAAGACGGAAATGGGTAACAATCGTATGTTTTATCGTACTTGAAGATTACATTCTATTTGAACATCTATCCATCACCGGGCAGGAACAATTTTCCATTAACAGAACAGCGTCGCGACATGCCGTCGTATAACGTTACACGATCGTACGTAGGCAAATGCTTGCAATAAGCATAAGTTGCCGTACAGTCGTACAAATTGTATAACTTCGACAAAATCGAAAGGATCGATTAATCAAAGTTCTCGATTTTTTTTGTTCTCTCTCTTTCTCTCCCTTCCTCTCTCTCTCTCTCTCTCTCTCTCGTGATAAATTATTTCGCGTCTTTTGATGGCTGGGATTGCCACCGTTATATATTATACCGTGACGTAGAAAAAAATTCTTATTTATATTATGCATTAACTACCTGGTCGGTAGTTCCGAGGCTCATTAAAAGTCATAACTTCTAATGAATAATAAACATCGTTCTCTCCCGAGACGAACGCGCACTTTATATTTACATTAATAATAGCCGAGCGTAATGCAAAAAAACTTATGTTGTCTCATTCGGACTATTCCGTGAGCGGAACGAGTGTGCGAGAGTAACTTGGGTCGTCCGTCGTCGTCGGGGAGGAGAGGGCGATCGATGGATTTTTCCCCAGCAGGGAAACGCAGGGAAAAAGACTGTTTTCCCGTGCATTACGTTTTTCTCGCCGGCATGACATTCGCGGGGCGATCGTTTATTTTTTAATTTTCCTTTTGTTTGCCTTTCGACGCTTCAAATCCGCGCGACTATAACGACGTCGCTGTGTTGCAGTTGCTGGCTCTCGATCGCCGAACTATCGAGCGTGAAATCCGATCGTGTCGCGTGGTTTTTCGCTTTCTGCTTTTTAATTTCTTCCTGGTGGTAGAGTCGCATTTTCTTTCTTTCGCTCTCTTTCTCTATTTTTCTCCATAAAACAACGAATGGCGTTTTTCTACGCGTTTTGTTTGTTAGCAGTTTCTGTTATCATTACTACTTCGTGCAAATTTATTTATACTTGATCGTATACGAGGCTATATTCGACACGCTGTCATGCAACCCCTTTCTATTAATAACGTAATCTTATTTTACACATACGCGTTTATTTTCGCGCATCACACACGGAGTGACACCGCCGCCGCCGCCGCCGCGCGCACTATCTCGGAAAAACAATTTTACAAAGAGATTTCCTAACAAGTTTTTGAATATACTTTGTCATTTAAAACTCGTCCACTCTTCTGAGAAATTACTTGAAGCGTAATTATAAAGCGCATTCTATAAAATGTGTCGATCGAAAGGGGGAGGCGACTTCGAACACAAGAGAGAGAGAGAGAGAGGAGGAGAGACGCGCGGCTTCCTATTTTCTCACACACGCGCCCGACCTTCGCGCTTCCTCCGCATATCAGATAAGACTTTTCCTATTAATCCTTCTAATTATTAGATAAATTAACATTACTAATTATCGTTCTCGCTTCCATTCCCCCGCACTTAACATTTATTGCCCGTGGTCGAGTTGGAGGCTCGTTAGTACGGGACGGGGGTTCGGACAGACGGCACAATAATAATTATCGGTCTGTCTCGCTTTTTACTCGCTGCTCTGCCACTCTTCGCGCAACGCAAAACTCCAACGGTTATTATCGCTCTTTTTACTTATTATCCAAGCCGGAGATAACTTTAATGTGAAAAATTATCATAGAAGAATGGCGCGCGCGAACTCTCCTCTCGCTGCGCGCGCACAACGACGATGAATTATATAATAATAAACGACCTCGTCATTGCCGTCGCGCAGAGCCTGTTTTTATATATATTCACCGAGAGTCCCTCGATATCTTTATATATTTATACGGAAGTGTACATATATTTTTGTTCGATCGCGTAGTCATCGTAATTACACGTTTGTTTGCAATTATCGTTTTTTTTACGGCTGATTAACATTTAATTAAACATAAAAAACGCGTACCAAACTTACTCAATCTGAACATCCGAGCATTGTTGCACATCAATTAGAAAAGATCTGCGGAAACACGTTGTTCGATTGTAGCGAATCGTTTCGCGTCATGTTGAATAACTCGAAGTAACACCAGTTTTAAATTTTGTACAGATACACCTCCTCGAAATTACAATCAGCTCGAAAATATGTACGAAAGAGTGTGAATTTGAAACAAAACGGGATTCAAGGTGAATGTTATTCTTGTTTAGCGAGCGTTGCACTCGACGAAGACGTGCGTTCCTCAACGACAAATAGTGTGAAGTATATCTGTAAACGCGCATCTGGCGTCGACGCGCGCGGGTATCGTCACTGTCATCTGCGTGCGCGCCGCCACATTATCAACTTCCGATAAAATAATAATATTCTCGCATGTCTTCCATCGCGCGCGTCGAACGAGCGTTTACACACCGCCGCGATTTTATCTACGACGTGTGTATGTCTCTGCATCGCGATGCGGCTAACGCGATGCAGCACGCGTTTATTTACATAATGCACACCAGTAGCGCCGGCGTAAACCAGATTCTAATATAGATTGCTCACCATTCCGAGTCAATTAATGCGCGCCGCGCGAGATATTAAGAATCGCGGCGAAACGAGGCGTGGCATTATCGTGCGAGTATCATTCTCACTTGTACATCGTGACTTAACCACTCCGCGCGCAACTACTCTCTCTCGTGCTTTTTTTTTCTCTCTCTCTCTCTCTATCTATCTATCTATCTATCTATCTCTTTCCTTCTCTCTTTCTCGCAATAATTCCTGTCCCGGCAGTGCCGCAATTATCATCGCGCTTTAGGCGCGTCACTCGCATAGGTGGAAAGAGATTGATGTATATGTGCGTGGAGCCATCTCCCTTTCAAACGAGCGGAATAAATTGCTCGCATACTTCCCGGAATACCACCCTCGAATTGAATAAAAACATTAGCCGAGGTAATAATAATGATTCCTTCGCGTGTTATTTCGGTTTTAACCTACTCGGTATTAAATATTCCACACCTAAATCTCGTTACCTCATAATTTTCTTTTGTTCACAAGCGCATTAAAAAATTCGCTGTTTGCAAGTTGGGAATATCTCTTATCAGCGGTGAGAGATTTTTTTTAGATTTATTTTAAGAAAATAGACACAATCGTAAAAGATTCAGAAAAGGATTTTTCTGAAACTCAAATTTTGAAACAAAAACCAAAAGTAAAAAGAGAAACTATTTAAATATTAAGGGCCTGTGAAATTTTTTTGCAAAGTACAAAATGTTTGCGTTTTGCAAAGTACAAATGTTCTGCTCTTACTCGCGATTCAATTTTATTTATCGGAAGGGGCCTCCCGCACCTGCGAGTCGCGGCGAAGACGAAATAAAGCCGCGCCAGGCGCATTAATGCGTCGGCGCGCACCGGTGCGACTCGCTCTCTCTTCTTCGCCGCGCCAAAGAGATAAATTCCCCAAAGACTCCTTATACATACATATCCCGATGCCCGCAATCGCGTCTTTGTCATGCTAACTCGCGACTCGCATTACCGGCCAGATATGCAATGACCCCGCACATTTCCCAACTTAATTGCATCTTCGTATTCGTCATCGCATCTCGTCCGTCGCCGTCGTTAATGCGCTCGTTTCTTTTTTCGCACGGATCGCGAGAATAAATGCACTTGTTGGCGCGAAGCCGGAAATCGGAAATTCAAAACGAATCATCGTTGTGATCATCCTTAATGACGCGATCCCGGTCTGCGTGCCGCGATTACGAAGAGGGTGGCGTTTTCGTCGTTCAGGCCTCGTTAAACCGGAAGTCGTTTGTCTCGAATTTATTTCAAGTACCTCACGTACGTGCACATTTATGATTTTCTTCTTTCTTGTAACAGATTGTCAAAAAGATAATTGCACCGTGCAATTTTAGATTAAAGACTTGACGGAATGCAATAAAAATTTGCTTTGTTTGGTAACTTCAGTGAAGTAGTTAATAGATGTTATTGAAAATGAAATTTTTTTATTGTCAAGAGAATGCGCGCGTACACCCACGCATACATACGCGTGCGAGTTTGATTATCGAAAGTTTGATTATCGAGACTCATAAAGAAACGACTAGCCGTGTAATTCCCACGGGAAAAGCGCAAAATTGTTTCGGAGGAGAGCGCGGAGGAGCAAAAGGACTATCGAAAGGATGCGAGCTTCATTTCCTGATTTCCTCGACGAGACTTGCATTATTTCCGGGACATGCGGAAACTGAACTTTAATTCCCGACCTGCTCTTGATATCTTCATCGTCGGGGCAAAGGTAACATGCATGTCGGGAGCGAAGGCACACGCACACCATGAGCGACAAGCGTTTTCGCGCATCTTTTCGTAGACTCTTCTCGACGCCATCGCTCTTTCTCTCCTTGGCACCCCTTCATCGCCGACTAATTGACGCAGGGTGGAGAACCAAGATGGCCTACCTATTACACTTTCAATCTCGCGTCTCCCCCCTGCGTATCCCGGAGGCAGTCGGAACGAATCTAGGGGGCGGCTGTCGAAAATAAATATGTCTGCCACCCTCTTCCACGTTCGATCTTCAAATGAGATTTATGAGGGTGACAAAATTGACCTTTCCAGACGAGAAATTATTTATTTATCGTGTATTTACAATTCATTCGGCTTACTATTCTTTTTTATTATTTCGAATATGAAAAATATATGTTACGTGCAGCCAACGGCGCGAGTAACAAAGATGCAGGGTATAATTCGATTGCTTCACGCGTCCTCTGAATAATTGAGCCTTCTCGGGCGATCCTTGCAAGGGTGGGATTCCGACTCCATTAAGATCCGCAGACGCCGGGAGAGGCTCGTACAGTCGCGCGTGCATGCTCGTGTACGAGCGCGAGCCGCTGCATTATTGAGTGGCGAGTAGTAGTAAGACACGAGTAGCTATTACGAGAATCGCGCCGGAAAGTGTCTTTCCTCTCGTCGCCTTTCTTCGCTTCTTTTAGACACCCCCCTCGACATCGTTTCTCTCTCGTTGCGCGCTTCCGCCGCTCTTCTTTCGCACTCCCTTCGCTCGCACGCGCGCGTCATTAAGGTTTGTGCATATTTATTCGGAATGCCACGACATTTCTCTCCCCGCGACTACTTTTATCTTGTCTCTCGCCGGAAGCGAGAAACCGCGACGCGCAATCGCGCCGTGTTTTCTACGGCTCGATCCGAATTGACTGACCGAATGATATATATTTCCCGCTGAAGATGTTAAGTCATGATGACGACGTTAAAAATTTTATTTTAATCGGAATTTGATACCGCGCGGAACAAACTTCACCTGTGTCGGCTGTGTTCTGTTTTTCAAGAACGCGAACAGCCTCAAGTCGATTGCAAACGCGTTAAGTAATGTTTTCAAACGCTGCGTGTTGTTTATATTATATTTCATAAGAAAAGTAAAATGTTTTCAATATGTAATTCAAATATGTTATTGTTTCAGCAAATTTGTTTCACACGTACATACACGTATAATTTTAAAACTCTACTTTTCAGTACTGGAAATATCACTATCTCGATATATAATAAAATAACCATCATGTTTTACATTTAACTGTCAATATATCGAATCGGGAGAGAGAGAAAGATAGCATGATAAATTCAAGACAATTAATAAACGTGAAAATCATGAAAACGTGCAGATATTACTTCTCAACATAGTGGAACATGTTGTTGGAAGAGGGTGATGGCAGAGAGTCGAAAGAGAGTCGATCAAATTAGGAAAACGAGATCGCGTATGCTCGATCGCCATTGTCGTCGTGTTGATCTCCGCTCACGGCTTTATTTGCGAGCGTAATAAAGAAATCTCGTTACCTTCGTTCCCTTTTTCTCTCTTTCTCTCTTTCTCTCATTTGACGCGCAGAAACGCATGATCGCCGAGCGTTTGAACGGGGAATGGGTTGGCGAGAAGAACCGAGGGTTGGACGCGAGAAAGGCAGCGATTTGACAATTTCTCGCCAATGACGAGCGGAGACGAGAAATTGGCGTGAAATCCGCTCTTCGCCCCCTCCGGCAGCGACTTATTTCCTATTTACCGCCCTTGCCGTTCCCTTCGCCGTCTCCGAACCCTCTCTTTCACGCGTAGATCATCTCACACAACCGTCTTAACCTTTGTCAAGTGTCAAACAAAATGGCGACACTAAGATGGCTGTCGCGCAATCTTCGTCATCGCGAGCAATTGTTGCAGGAAACTGCGTCCTGATCGTCACGAGGGTGACGGGAGGGATCACGACGCAATCTCCCGCGTATCTTCTGAATACTCGCTGCGAATGCATCGAGGAAAAGAGGGAGGAGGATGTAGATTTACCCCCGTGGGCCAGAAGCGAACTAGCGAGCTCGATGCATCATCGAGCCGTTCGCCGTTTCGTCTATGTTTATTTTTTCTTTCTCGGGGTAGAGAAAAGCGGAAGAGAAGGGAGGGATGAAGTAATCCGTGGATTTTCCCAGAGTGACCTTTCGACGCTCGGATTCCTACGGAATTACCGGCAGCAGCTTCTGTTTTCACTTCCACTCCCAACTCCCGCCGGGCGCACTTTGGCGGCGGCGAGAAGGGTGGAAAATGCGGAGGAGTGAGAGACGCGACTCGCCGCTCATTGTGGAGTGCTAACCTTTTTATCGTCTAACCGAACAGTTCTCTCTCTCTCGTTCTCTGTCTCCGCAGAAATTTCTCTTTCTTTCTCTCTTCTAAAAAAAAAAAAAAGGATTATATTATCCTGTCGGTTTCTTGGTTTATCATTTTTCAACCGCTCGTTTCTTTCTTTTAACCCCCGCTTCCTTTCAACCTCACTTTGCCGGTCGATCAATTCCCCTTTTCCCGCCTCGTCTTCTCTATCTAAGAGCACGTCGATGCCAGGCTTCGAGAATTTTCTCAATCAGACTTTCGCCGCGGAGCAATTCGTGGCGCTAACTTCGTTAAGGCACGGCGCGCCGCGCTCGTGCCCGGCTGCGCCCTTCTACCGCCCCTTGGGCCGCGGTTATGGCTCGCGACTTAACCCCATTAACTCCTTAAGCGAGAGAGGGAGAGAGAGAAAAAAAAAGAGAAAGAGAGAAGAGACCCAAAGTTCCAAACTGTTACGGTATTATTCGCAAGAATCGTCTCTCGAAGTGATCCACTTTGTGCTCAAATATCGCTGAAGAAGAAGAAATATTTCACTGCTCAACAAGGTGCATTATCATGCTCTCGCGATCATTATTAGCTCCGGTGAGTAACATGTTATTCGCGAGTTGTTCTGTTTAACGCAGAGCTAATTTATCACGTGCACGGAAATGCGCGCGGCAACAAATTGCGAACGCAACTGTGTGCTGTGCCAGGCCGGCCGGTCTGTCTAAGGGCGAAGCCGACGATGCGTGACGGGGCAAGATTTTTTATTCCGGGCCGCACTTTATTGCGGGTTACAATTTGTAATTTGCAATCGGGGCTCATCGGCCGCGACGTAAGTAGGACGAATAATAATAATATAATGTCGTATGCGGACCGTTACTTTTTCCGCCGGGTGGGATTCGGTTGCAACAAAGTCACGAGTCCGACGAAAATTATTGCCCCACGCGATTCGCCGCTAATGTTACGTATTAGCATGTTGCTAATGCGTGTTGCTACGGCGGACGTAAAACCGGCGACGTATTACTTAAGGCGGAACGGCCGTGCAATCGCGGGGACATCCATAGATGCGACGACTTCGCGACTTTGCGGTTTTACGCACCAGCTGCGCGCGAGCGAGAGAGCGGTGCGACGACAGTCGCGGAGCGCGAGAAGAGAAGGGAGAGGAAAGAGAGAGAGAGAGAGAGAAAGAGAGAGAGAATTGGCTAGTTGCGCGAGAAACCGAGAGGAGAGGTGCTGCTTTTGCGTTATTTCCGGATACGCGCGTTTTCCTGGCGAGCTAGGATCGTCACGTAACGTGTCTCTCGTCTCTCTCGCGTCGTACCTGACCGTCCTCAAGCCGGGACGGCTGATGAATGAAGTTACGTTACGAAACACGGACGCGCTTACACATTCATGCTTGCCACGCTCAACACCGCCAACGTTTATATTGACCTTCGAAGCGGTTGCGCTGCTTTACGCCACTTGTATGCTGAATAATGAGAGAGTCGGAGAGAGAGAGAGAGAAAGAGAGAGATTTTTTTGTCGATTCGTCGGGCGACAATTTTCCGCTTAATGAAATAGCAAACACAAGCAACACTTGCATTTTCATATTTTAAAACGCGGATGTCTTTCGACTGCCGATCTTCAAGTTTTGTGTCAAACTTTCTAACGAGTTTTTTTTCTTTTTACAACTCTGACTTTTTCCCCGTTTTCACACATTTGTTAAACATCAAACATTCCGGATTAAAGTTTTCTGAGTAGATCGACTTATTAGTTAATTTATCCTGATTCTGTTTTTTGCTTTACGTGTTGTCAAATTAACATCGCGTGATGCAGTCAGATAACATGAAAAATTAGCGGAGCATCAGAGCGTGAACGAACCGCGGATTTTACTTTTTGCTCCTCTTTTTCTTACAGCGCTCAACATTTATTTACGCGTCGTGATGTTTCGAGGAAATAAAATTAGAGCGCGAACCGTTTACAATTTAATCGGCTAAACGACATTCGGGTCGGGCAATTCATCGCTGCGCGTACCTAAGCATGTATCGCGCCGCATCTCGCGGCCGGAAATCGCCGCTTTAATTAAAACGCAAACTACTTCCGCGCAATATAGACTCACCACGAAAACATGCTCACGTACACGCCGCGCACACAAAGCGGCACACAAAGCGAGATAATACGAAGCCCTCCGTACGTTATTTCGCGCGCATTACCGAGTTACAATTTACCGGGTTAAACGAGAGAAAGACAGGGAAGAACGTGGGACGTGAGAGAGATGGAGCGAGAAAGCGAAGGAAAGAGGAAAAGAGATGGGACGAAAGGGTGGAGGGGAGGGAAACGAGGGAGATAGAGAATACACGGGCGCTTCCGGCCTGTTCCCGGCTTTCCAATATTCTTCTCGACCCGATTGGAGATCGAATTGTGTCCGTTAATTGAAATGATTAATTGTCTCACCTCCGCTGCTGCCCCCGGCGCGCCGCACCGCGACGCGCCGCGCCTGATTGCTTATTTACAAATAGGAAATACGAAAATGTGCGGAATCGCGCGCGCACGGCAGAGCCGAAAGATGGAAAGAGAGCGCGATTCGCACACGCGAGCGCATAAACGCCGTGTGTGGAGAGGAAAGGGAGAGTCACGTCTCACTCTCTCTTTCTGCCCGCCACCTGTCTCTCTTCGTGCCACATAGCCGGCAATATTGTAGGATATTACGAATTTGCTGTTTTCCGCGGCGGCCGAATTGAAACTGGGATTGTTAATTACTCGATGATTATCGCCAGGCCGAATCGCCGAGTCGCGCCGATCGCAATTACTTTGCCCGAGAACGGCCGATACTCCCTTCCAATCTCTGTCGGATCGTCGTTTTTCATCGGCATCCCGGCGACACAGCGCGATCTTAAATTATCTCCAAATATGAAAAAAAAAAAAAAACATTCGATCCTAATCGTGCACGAATACACAAATTTAGTAGTGTCACCGTGATGTGCGATTATTTATAACAAAAAGTAAAGTGTTTTTAGTTAATTTAAGTTTTATTAGCGCGATAAAATTATATAAGGATGGCGCATAAAATAAGCTAAAGAGATTGCCGATCTCTCGAAACAAGAGATTATATCTACCTATTTTACATTCCATAGAAGATTAACACACAAGATCCTCAACTCTTCTGCGAAGGTTAACATTCTTAGTTAAATCTCTGTTGCGGCAAAGCTCTCGCACACCTTTAGCACCTCAAAGGTGTTCTGATCCGATTAAAATCCTCAACCGGGCTGTTTTCTCCTCCTCTCATCTTCCTTCCTCCTCCCCCCCTCGTAGGGAAACGAAACCATCGAAAACCTCGAAGGGTTTACTCGTCCAACAGAAACGACAGAGAGAGAGAGAGCTCACCGAGGTGGTTGGTTCTTGGTCGACGGGCGGCTTGCGGATTGAAATTCGTCGATGGACGAGACAACGAGGAGGCGAAACCAGCCGGCGCGACGCAGCGCGGCTCGGCGCGGCGTGGCGGGCCAATTGGAATGCAGAATCATACCGGAAATGCCGAGTAATGCACCAATCAGAATCTAGGAATAGTTAGAGGCTGCCGGATGATTAGGAATGCACGCAATAACCTCTGATTAATGTGATCGGTGTGTGCTATATGCTGTGTACCGTGGCGTCGGTCGGCAACTCGCTCGCACGCTGCAGCTCCATCCTTTGGCTTATGTGCCGCTTACATGCACACCCCCCTCTCGCCGCCTCTCCTTCCTCCTCTCCCCCTTTTTCCCACCTATCGCTGTAAATCTCCCCCCCCCCTCGGTTGACCACCCCTGCGTACCGGCTCTCGCGCGCGTTTGGACGCGCCTTACACGCTCGCCCTCTTGCTCGTTTGCGCTATGTACTGTGCCTCAACCCGTTCTCTTGCAACCCTCCCGGTAAGAGGCCCCACGCATACTTCCGCGGGCCCTCTATGTATTCCGTCGGCCCGGTAACGTATACGTGTTGACCATATATACATATGTATAATACAACGTTCACGAGAGAGGCATAGCGGGTTTGTGGAAGAGCTTGCCGTCGGCCAGAGAACCCTCGCTACGCAGACGGAGAGTAAGCGAGCGAGCGAGCGAGCGAGCAAGAGAGAGAGAAGGTGCGTATGTTTGTGTGCGTATTACCCGCCAGTAGACGGTATGAGGGGCGGGCGGGTGAACGGGGGTGGCTGGTTATGCATTTACATAAATACATAACGCGGGAGCGTACAATGTTAGTGCTATGCTGTCAATTCTACCCTCGCAGCGAGGCAATTCTGAGTTATGCCGGGATGCCGTAGCCTGTGACGGTCCTCCCTCCCTTCCTCCGCCGCCGCCCTTCGCTCGTCCTCCACCTTCCTCCCTGTGCTTGCCGCACCCTTAGGCCGCGCGGTGTGTGCCCGCCGCTACCACGCTCGGTCCGTGCGCGCAACCCTTCGATGCACACCGGGGATGCACCCGCGATGCATCGCTTCTCCCGTAACATCGGAGAAACTCCCGACATCATGATTCCCGGCCCGTCTTTAAAATCCTATCCGTTAATCCGAATATCGAGCTGCTGCTCTCGTGATTTCTCGCTTTCCACATCAGATCAAGTTTGCTTTACGTATGCACTTCGCATTAACATTAATGCTCCGAGTAGTGTCTGACTTTTCAGATACGTGTACGTTTGAAATCTTTAAAGTTTAATTAAAATAAAAAATTGGTGATGGGTAAGGCGAGGAACAAAGGAGTTGCTAGTCCAATGTTTCTTTAACACACAACTGTTTATTAAAAACGTTTCAATCGTCGTTGCGGTCTCCTTTTCAATTTCTAATGATTAACACAAATAAATGTAAGAATTATAAGTTGGAAAATGACTCGTTTCTTGTGTCGAGCAATATATAGAGAAACTGAATAAACAAATCAGAGATTTACTTATAAAATATTATTGTGATTTGAATGCGCTATGAGATCACTGAGTTTGAAACTTTGTTAACGGTTAGTAATTATTTAACATTTAAATCAAAACAATTATTGAACGTATAATGTAATATATGTAACTAACATGTATGTATAATTTCACGACGACGCATAATGTTGGAATATATTTAGAAACGGAGGAAATTCTACGTTTTCTCAAGCGCTGATGATTCTGATGTCGAAACAAGCGCTGATTAAATTACAAAGCTAAAACAGTAAGAAAATCTTGCAATATCACCCTCGGGCTGTGGACATCGCGAAGTTTTCCACTCTAATGAATTCCCGATACGCATTATTATCGACGACAATTGTTACGGAGAAGGCAGGGTATCGACTATCGCCGCGAGGAGAGAGAGAGAGAGAGAGAGCCAAGGGTGGTCGCGGATCGCGACAGAATTATAACTCTTCGAGTTATTCTTCTCTCTCCGGGGCGGCTCTCTTATTTTGCGCGAAGGAATCCGATTAAATTTTATCTCTTCAATTAGCATCAACGGGAGAGGTGGGAGGCGGGGAATAATTAGCCGCGTCGATAGTTCGGCCTATAATAACCAGCTGAACAATGGCGGCGCGCTTTTCTTCCGCCGCGTTTGTTTTTACGGACATCGCGACGCAGCGAGAAATATAAAAATTAAAATTGCCTGCTCAAGGATAGTTTTTCGGACGATTCCGGTGTCGATGAGATTCCGCGCGCGCGTCCCGCTTTTCACGATATTTCGAGAGCGCGGCTAAACTTATTCGATTTTCACTAATTACACGTTCCATTATTCGCGACGAACTGTTTCTTCGATTAACCAATTTGTGCTTTCTTTCTGTTGCAGGTGAGTACACAGAGACTTTCTTCGAGTTGAAAAAAAGAAGGATGTTTTGGAGATGTACATGAAGGAGTTGCTATCATCTGGGGAAGTATTTGCTGCACAATAAATTACAGAAAACGCTCATTGATCGGCTCGCATTTGTCTCTTAAAAAATTTAAAAATTAACTTTACTACTCGAGCCGCTAATAAATTTCTTTTATTCAAACATTCGAGCTGAACATCGCGCGATCAGTTGCAATCTCG